>JAYJMI010119430.1:0-10731 GCA_036873855.1 Sarsia tubulosa
TTTTAAGAAAATAAAGCATAAAAGTGCCCTTTTTCAGCCAAATCGGACCCTGCCCTCTCTTTCTAGATTAGTGCCTGGTCAGTATAAAAATTTTTGTATAAAAATATTCCTCTACCTTGAGGTAATATGTGTATAAAATTTTATTACCCTTGCATATTATTTACAAGTTTTAAGGAGCCCCCCCCTCTCCCACATCAACTCCCAAAAATCGCCCATACAGAATAGGGTTATGAAAAGTGACAGAACCCAATTTTGACAAAAATTCTTATTTTCCTAAAATTGTGGTTTTAAAGGATAATATGTCATGCTACAAAGTACCAATTCATTTGAAAATTTGTACAATAATAGATATTATAAATTGTAGTACAGTATTTGATCCTACATTTTCTGCTTATTTGCTGCATGATGAGGTCAAAAATATTAATGGAAGATCAATGGCCAGTGCTATATTATTTTTTTTGATTATCAAAATTCTTGACTTTTATTGCAATCATGCTCATTTGCTGCATGATGAGATTATTTTAGTTGTTGTTATTTTTTCTTTCAAAAATTTATTGTCGGGGGTTCACTGTTAAATTATCCCTTGTTTAGAAAATATTTGTACAGTACTTGTTTTTTTATTAGTAACTTAGACTTGCAAATTTGTTAAAACTAAAATGTTGCTGAAAAGACAGAAAGAATAAAGTATTTTTTGAAAACTTACAACAAAATTGTAATATTGTCTTTTGACATTGTCTTTTGGCTAACATAATTTACTTTGAAGAATTATGTCATATTCATAAAAAATAATCAATAATCACCTTATGCTTCGTGTATTTTTTAGGACACTTTGTGTCAATAAATATTTCAAATTGGCGTTATATAACGTAAAGGTAAAATCATGAATTTATTTTTGGATCCCCGGCTTTGCCTAAGAGATCCTATAAATTCAGCTACGTTCATACTTATGTCTGTGCGTTGTAACACTCAGATCTCAGAAGCTGCATATTCTTTTTTTTCAAAAGGTCAAATTCATTTTTCTTTTTACTCACTTTTTTGTATTTTTTTGCACAAAAAAGCCTTATAGGCAAATAAAGGCTTTAAACTGGCTTAAGTGTCATCGTTCCGAAAATTCTTTTTTGCCAGCAATTTGAGGTCAAAAATAGGTATCCATTTTCCATTGTTTTACAATTTTCTGCATGAAAGTGCTATTTAATTAAAAATGTTAGTTGCCAGGGATTCAATGTGTATCTATCACTTGTTTGTGTTTAGTTTGAGAAACCTGGAAGGAGAGAAGATTTTGATTATCCACAAATGGTTCAAGAAAGTCGTATGTACCATGTTTTTTATTAATTTATCAGTTTGTTTGCAAGTCGTATGTGTTGTGTTTTTTATCAATATCAGTTTGTTTGAGTAAAAACTAGAATAAAAGGTGAAGATTTGAGGTAGAAAATTGTAGTCAGTGTAAATGAAAATATTGATGCAAAATAATATAGAAGTGTTTTTTTTACTTTGAGAGTGACCACTCCCTCTTAAAGTGAATTGTGAGAGAAGAAAGCTCCTCAATTTATTAATTCTCTGAGCTAAATGAAGCAGAAACTATACAAGAACTTTCAAATCACTCTCAGTGTTAATCCCATAGACCAATTTATCACGATTTATCTTGGCCATTGCTAGAGTTTTTTTGGGTACATTAATTTTACCACTTTAAAAAAGCCTATTTTTATTTGCATTCATAGCAGTCAAGAATTTTAGATGTCTCTCTGGGTACTCCCCTCAGTTTTTCCAAAATTAAAATTTTGTTGATTACTTTAGTTCAGCAAGCACTTGATGACAGTGGGTTATCATATCAACACATACAAAAAGCTGTAGCAGGCTACTGTTATGGTAGGTGTTTGATCCACAATTTATTTTGCTGACTTATGAAAAAGAAACGATGAAATGAAAAGAATGAGTAACAAGATATAATTTATATTTTTATTATTATATTAGAACATGAAAAACTACAGAATCTATACGTTACGGTTTTTAGTTTTCATGAAGTAAGTGGGTCATATTAAGAAAACAATAGAACTCAAATTTTCTCAAAAACTTGTGTCCAGGTCAAAAGGTCAATGTTAATGTTAATAAATTATCAATATTAACATATTTGTTCAAAAGTTTAAATGTAGCATAAGAGTTATCCAATGGTATGGGACTATCAAAACTTTATGTGGACAATGGAAAGTTTTAAATGTTGCATTTTACTCTTTCTCTTTCTTTAAATATTTTGTGGCAAAAATAAATCATTGGCCTTTAATTGCAATAATAAAGAAATGAGTAACAAGGCACCACTAACTAACACCCAAAATTCATGGCCTCCCTAATGGTTTTTAATGAATAATACCCCTGAATGTACTACTACTATGCACTATACTAATACACATTTTTGATTTAAAACTTTTAATTTTAAAATTACACAAAAATCAGTTGTTTTCAACTTAGGGCCATTTCCAAAAGAAAAAAAATCGAAAAATTAAAGAATGTATAAAACCATTTAAAAGTCAGCATCACAGGTGATATGAGATATGATGTGAGATATTTCAAAAGGTCTGACATGAAAATGTCTGATTTTTAATCAATAATTTTTTAACAATTGTAATCTTGAATTAATCTTTTCGATGGCTGACCTCAAATTTGAAAAAAAAATCCTTACCCAAGGAAAATGCTGGCGTCATCATATCTTAGAAGGAACATAACTCAAAAACGACTTCTATAATCTAGATTCAGATGGTTTTCAGATTCTTTTTTAAAAAAATCTTAAATTTTTCTTTTTTTGGAGGATACAAAATTATAGCGTCAGTTTCCCTATAAAAATGGTCCTAACTTGAAAAAAAACTAATTTTTATGTAATAATTTCTAAACATTTGTAATTCAGATTTTTCTTTTCTTTTCAATGACACTTAATATTTTCAAGAATAAAATATTTATTTTTTCTTGACCCAAAATGCTATGACGTCATAAATAGGCCACACCCATATTTAAAAATAATGGCCAACTAAGATTTTTCACACCTCTTTTGACCTAAGATCACACTTCAATCAAAATTTTGCTTCTAGCAGATCACTGTACACAAAGATATAAATCAAAACATAGTGACCTGCACTATATGACTTTTGTAGAGATAGGAGCTTGATCCAAATGCATTTTACCCCTTGCAGTTTGCATTTCATAATTTACTAAAAGTAAGAATAAATTGTTATTTTAGGTGACTCAACTTGTGGGCAAAGAGCATTGTACGAATTTGGCTTAACTGGCATACCAGTATTAAATGTAAGTAATGTTTCTAATGTTCTCGATGTTTTTCATTCAATAACTTAGATCAACGCTTTATCAATCAATCAATGAACTATAGTATAATATTAAGAGATCAAAAATATTCCTTTAAATTCTTATTTTGGGCAAATATCCAAATTTGCACTACAAATAAAGTGTATTAAAAGTATATACTCAATTTCCAATCTAAGGTTGTTGTTTATAGGTAAACAACAACTGTGCAACAGGTTCATCAGCTTTATATATGGCAAAGGAATTTATTCAAGGAGGTATTTATATTTAATTTAGCATTGGTTTGTTTGATTGTTTGATTGGGTCATGTTAGAATCATGAAAACTAAAGAATAATGAACTTAGTAGCTTTTAGGGATAAAGAGAAAATAACATCAATGATAGTTATATTCATTTATTTTATGTTGCAACTATACATATTTCATGTCTATACATATGTCATGTTTTCCTAATCTACACATAAATATATTTTATTTGTGCTAGTACATCGATTTTGTGTTTTCGTAATGCCTGGCTTTTATGGAGGGTTTATAAAAAATATTTAGTTGTTTCTTAAATGATTTTTATCAATTTTATTATCGTAAGATTTCAGAGTGTTAGCCAGAAAATATAAATTGAGACCGAGAAAGTTAAATTTATTATTATTGGGAAATTTTGAAAACATAAAATTGATTTTAATC
Organism: Sarsia tubulosa; assembly: GCA_036873855.1. Classification (NCBI taxonomy): domain Eukaryota; kingdom Metazoa; phylum Cnidaria; class Hydrozoa; order Anthoathecata; family Corynidae; genus Sarsia; species Sarsia tubulosa. The sequence goes on from JAYJMI010119430.1 coordinate 3,986, forward strand.
AAATTTGTTTTTAAATCAATTTTTGCAGTGATATTGCTTCAAAAATCAACTTGATGATAGATAATACAAGTGTTTCAAAGTTTTTTAACTTGAATATTGATCCTTTTTAAAAATTATAAAATAAATTTGGAAATTTCCTTGTGATTTTAATTGGAAAGAGGCCATCAAACCGCCACTACAGTACCCTGGCTAATACCCTGGATTTGTTTCTTTTTAGGTTCATCCGATTGTGTTCTTGCTATTGGTTTTGAAAAAATGGAAAGAGGTTCTTTAGGGTCCAAGGTATAGTCAACATGTGTTTTATCTATTTAGACACATTTTTTTGTTTCTGCAATAACTTGAATATTGGTTGTAGCAACTTCCAGAAAACTTTAGCTATAATCAAATGCAATTAATTTAGAATTCACAATCTTTTTATTTAGCTAAAAATCTTATCTGGATACAAAGTTATTGGTATTTTAGTGTGCTGTTTATTCTAGAAGAACCCCCGGATTTCGAAAATCAGATTCAAACCCAAATCAGAACAAAATAAGAACCACTTGATTTTGTAAATTTTTGATGTCGCTGCGAGTATGCTAGTTTTATTGTTTTAGATAATCTTTAATATCTTGGGAAGGAAAGCATTTTATATAGTTAATTTTGGCACAATGATAGACATTATAATTATAAAATATTTTAAAGAAAAAATTCAAAAATTTTGTGACCTGGTGACTAGTTACCACATCTTTTCTAAATTTAAGAAAATGCCGGAAAAAAATACAAAAATGCCAATAACTTTTGATCCAGGCAAGATTTTTAGATGAAATAAAAAGATTCTGAATTCTAATTTAATTGCCTTTGATTCTAGCTAAAGTTTTCTGGAAGTTGTCACAACCTTTAATTAGATTTGATTTCCCCTAATTTTCAATTTTAGAAATTTGATATTGACCATATTAACATACTCAAAGTTTTTTGTTTAAAAATAGTTGTGGAGATGTTTGTATTTAAAATTCAATAAACAAAATACAAAAGAAGAGGCAAGAAGAGGCCTGATGTATAAAGTTCTAGAAAGTTGTATGAGGAGATTATATGTATTACCAGATTGATTGTTTGCAACTTTACTTTTAATTAATCTAAGCATCCAAAAATTTGTATGTGACTAAATTGACCATCGTCATGCTAGATATGAGCCTTTCAGCTCTTATTCTATATAAATATCTCATAGTAGGTCATTTTAAGACTTGATCTCTTTTCAGAGAATAAATTATAAATACTATCGCTCCGAAAACATAAATTAGACAAGCTTACTGTAGTGTAGTGTTTGTTTTCGCAAACAATAAACTAGTTTATTTCAGACTAAAGCATATTTTGATTACAAGTTCCAAAAAGAATTTATTTTAAAGGTGTTCATTTTGTGCTAATTTAGCATTTAGCTAATTTAGCACCCAAGAAATTCTGAAAAATTCCTGAAAAGTTGTAAAAACTAGAACTTTTAAGCTACTAAAACTAATCTGCATGGTTTAAACAAGATAATTATTGAACTTTAACTAGATTTTATAACATCTTTCAAAACTCTACTTAAAGGAGTTGATAAAGTTTATCCAAGCTTCAACAAAATTTGTACGTAAATTACAAATACAATTTTGTACGTACTGTAACACGTTTCCTGAGAAACGGTTCATTAGTTTTTTCCAATTTTTTGCACGAAGTTAAATGGTCATAAATGAAGAAATCAACAGAACCGGATTTTTGGGAAAATTCTACTTCTACTACTTGCATTGTTTCTCAAAACTATAAATAATATATAGTTGTCTAATTAGGGAAGTCAATTTCTCCGAAATATCACCGTTTTAAAAAACTATTTGTATTAAATGCACCTCCATAATTAGACAACTATATATTATTTATTACAACCCATTCATACGAGATGACAAAAATTATTCCCAAAACTATGCTTTTTACTACTAAAATCATTAATTTTTAATCAAAAATTGGAGGTAAAATTGCTTTTTTCACGAGTTTGGGCTTATTAGTTTGGGCTCCCAAACCGGTATACAGCCTTCAAAATAGCTCTGGATATGGCCCTGAAAGTACCAGTTCATTTGAAAATTTGTACAATGATAGATCTTATTGAAATGTGATATCTGATCCTGTATTTTCTTCATTTGCTGCATGATGAGTTCAAAAAGTTCATTTTTTTGTGTGAAAACTAGATTTTGTATAATATCTCATGTTAAGTGTTGTTTTTTAAATTATGTACAATGAAACAACTTAATGAAACATAATTTTTAATTCAGTTTTTTTTCAAAGTTTTGCTCATTTGCAGCATTATGATGTCAATAATTTTTAAGGTATTTTAATATTTAAAATTATAAGAGAAATTTGAATAACAGTTCTGGTAAAACTAAACCAAAAATTGAACTTAACGGGGATCCACTGGCAGTTTATCAGTTTATTGTTGGTCTTGTAGTTTATGGAAAATCGGACATACTGTTTTAAAAAGATCAAGTTGAAGAGCTTCTGTAATGAAAACAACAAAGTAAAGTGCTACGATATGGAGCTCCTTTAAGTCTGTCTGTTATTGAGATAAAAAAACAATTATTTATTTCTTAGTGGGATGATCGAACAAATCCAGTTGAAAAACATGTTGGGGTACTGGCAGAGACCTATGGTTTTTCGGCCTCACCTATGACAGCTCAGTTGTTTGGTGGAGCAGGAAGGGAACACATGGAAAAATTTGGTATGATGTTTTTTTGTAAAGTATGGTGGATTAAATAGTATATTATATATTTATATATGTACGTGACCTGGCTCTATACTAGAAATGAGGTGTGCAGGGTCCAGTAAGATAAAGGTTTTTGAAACAGAACTTTCTAGAGTAAAAAGGAAATTTTTAGTAGACTTTATCAAGGGCAGGGCCAGACATTTGGTCAAAAAAAAATAAAAAAATAGGCCATAGGTACACGTGCAATATAATTATTTTTAACTATTTTTGAGTGTATCCATTAAATATAATTGATACCTATAAATTTAATGTGCATGTTTTAGGTACAAAGCCAGAACATTTTGCTAAGATTGCGTTAAAGAATCACAGACACTCAGTGAATAATCCGTAAGTCATAAACAATTAAATTTTGATTCTTTGAACAGCAACTTTTGCAAGCAAGCTATATACCTTGGCGGTATATGATGGAATTTCAGTGTGTGTATAGAGTGTAATATCGAGTTACAACTGACATAATTTCCAAACTCTATGTAACTGAAGTCAGGTCCTTTTGTTTATCAGAAAAAACGTTGTTGAAGATGCATCATAAATTATTCAATCAATTTTTCCCTCTTTTGTTTGGTTCAGACATTTGTTTCAAATTCTCAAATTTTCTGGATGTCCATTAATGAATTTTCCTCATTTCAACCAAAATCTATGAAGAAGAAAACATAAATTTACCATTGTTGACTAGTTAAAAGAAAAAAAAGAAAAATTGCTTTTATTTTGAGCATTTATTTTGAGCATTTTGAAATAATAATACTTTTACAAAATTTCAGGTTATCTCAATTTCGTGATGATTACACATTAGAACAAATATTAAATTCAAGAATGGTCTCTGAACCTTTAACTAAACTACAGTGCTGGTAAGTATAATCAGGCTAATTCTTGTGAAGACTTTTACCTCCATGTGATGTTATCAAGATTGCTTATTTAATTTTTCTTAAATTTGGTAACTTATTCTTAAAATTATCCTGAAATTATCCTGAAATTATCCTGAAAAAATGGTTTCGATTTTTGAAGCTTTCAACATGAGCAAAACATGTCTTTGAACCCTTGGAATCCCTTTAGTGTACTGTAGGCTAGTGAGGATCTTATAGAATAGATAAAAGCGTGAGTGCATATTTCAGTTTCTCAAAATGCATACCAGAAAACTGAAAATGAGGCCAGCGATATTTTGCTGGGCATGCAGAATATACGCCGATAATATTATTGTTATGCAATATAGAATTATTTATAAAGTGTTTTTGTTTATCTGAATATGCTTTATTCTCAAAGAAAATAGAAAAAGCTGATTATTATAAAAAATGTTATTGTGTTGTATGAACCATCGGCCTTTATGGTAAATAAAGGTTGAATACCTAAAGATAAAGTATACATGAATAATAACCAAAAGACATGACTATCAGGTTGTATATGTGTCACACAAAATATGTAAATATGACCCATTTAAACTGCTACTAAAATATAAACAACTGTTCTGATTTGATAAAACAACTAGGGGCCAAGATTCTGCGTACTCATCAGGGTCTGCCATGGAATCTGGCTTGTTTCGGAAACCAGCCACCTCACAATGTCACAAGCTTTTTTTAGTTTAAGTGTACTAGGCGAGTAGTAAAAATGCCCTTTTTGTTGAACAAGTTTTTAGTATTTTTTGAAATCGCAATGAGAGCACTGAAATAAATAAGTGAAAATGAAAGTGGTACTTACTTGAACGAAATTAATTTAACTAGTGTAAATATAGGTCCAATATCTTTAACTGATCTTATCTTTAGGTAAAGAAACAGAATAGTCAAAAAAAGGTTTCAATGTTATTGTTTATCCAATTGCTGGGAGTAATGCATTCGAAATGATGTTCAAACTAGAATTCGAACGTAAATTACATCATTAAATGCGTCATAAAAGAAAACAAAACAAAGCAAGTGGGAGGAAAGAGAGAGTAGTCGTGGTTGTCACGTGGTTGTCACCAGGGTTTCCAGGTGCAGTTTGCCTGATTGGAACCTGAAGTGTTGGCCACTAATTTGTTTTTCCGATCATAACAGTTGTTTATATTTTATTAACAGCTGCATGCGAAAAGCGAATCATCCAAGTTTAAATGAGTCATGTTTATATTTTTTGTTTGATACATATACAAATTGATACAACATAAACAGTCTTTTGGTTATTATTCTTTATTTATCATGCGTGGAAAATTATGCTTGCTGGAAACAAGGCTCTAAACTTTGTGTTAGCACGATTTCAGCCCAACGTCAGATGGTCTTAAACTTTGTGTTCGCTTGATATCAGTCCAACATCAAATGCCCTTAAACTTTGTGCTCGCTCGATTTTACATTTTTAGTCTAATATCAGATGGTTTTAAAATTTGTTTTTGCTCGATTTTAGTCCAACATCGGATGGAGGAGCAGCAGCAATTCTATGCAGTGAAGAATTTGTCAACAAGCATAATTTGCAAGATAAAGCTGTAGAGTTGTTAGCATTAGAATTAACCACTGATGTCAAGGGTGTGTTTGAAGATAAAAGTATGATGAAAACGGTAGGTAAATGGATATATTTAGTAGGGAAGCAGAATGTACTTTAGTGAAAACAAGCTTACCAACTACTTACCTTAGCCCAAACTATTTTAAATAAATTTAAAATATATGCATTTTTAAAAAGCAAAAACATTCCTATAACTTGAGTAAGGGAGAATATTTTTCAATAAATTAAAAAGCACTGTTTTAGTTTTATTAACCAGGCGTGTTTAATCGAACATAATCGAACATCGATTGGTAATCGATTTATTCGGACATAATCGAACACCAATCGAACAATTAGTTTCCGAACTAATCGAACATTAATCGAACTTCACGATGAGTTGAAAAATTCTGAATTAGTTCGATCGGTTTTGATTAGTTCGATTGGTGTCAGGTGTTTTAATTATTTAATTGGTTCGCTTTACTACTAATATTTATTTTATCTTTTATTTGACTTATGTTCGATTGTTATTTTATTAACTTTCTGGCTACTATAATTGTATTTCTCTGATCACCTTTCACAGTGCTTTTTATTACTAATTTTATGAATTAAGGAAAGGTCCTCAATGATCGAATAGGAAAAAGCAAGCTCTGTAAAACAACGCATTACAGCCTTGTTCCAAGAGTAAATTTTGGATTCACCTTCCTCTATCTTGGCAAAAATTATTCTGGGGACGAGGTTGAATCGTAAGCAATCAATAGATCAATCAAATTATTATTTCTCATGTAAAAAAAATGTAAAACACAGGAAATTTCGAGTTTTTTAAATTATACTCAAATGGTTTGGTTCTAAGATGGTTTCGCGCACAGTTTTTCAGTTGCTAAAATGTTCGAGGCGAGGATACCAGAAAATGTTTGTGCTTTGTGCTATTGGTTCAAAAACTTTTTGTACTTAGATCGAAACACATCAATCGAAAAATCGAACACAATTGAACAATCAAACTCACGATTTTTTTTGACTGGATTATCGTTCAATTGGTTCGATTCTAGGGGATCCAATTGTTCGATTGGTGTTCGATTGGGTTCGATTATTTCGGTAATCGAATTGTTCGATTAAACACTCCTGGTATTAATTAGATAATCTTAGAGTAACTTACTAGAAAAGTTTATGATCCCTTTGATGAAGAAGCTTTGAAGCTCTTGCTTAAACACGTTCTACATTACAGACATTCCACTTAGAAGTTAGTTGGAGTTTGATAAATCGCTCCCTATAATTAAGATTATTATTATTATTTTAAGTTATTTGTTGTTTTATAGTTTGTAGCTACTTACCCCTGGTAATAGGGGAGGAGTGGTATTGTATTAACATTTTTTTGTTTTTGGACCCCCAGCTTTGCCGAAGGGGTCCTATGAATTCAGCTCCGTTCGTCCGTCTGTTTGTCCGTCCGTTTGTCCGTCCATCCGTCTGAAACACCTTTTTCTCAGAATCCCTTTATTAGTTTTTTCTGATTTTTTGCATGAAGTTAGAGGGTCATAAATGAACAAAAGTG
>JAYJMI010119541.1:0-10731 GCA_036873855.1 Sarsia tubulosa
TTTTTTCTGAGACACACTGTATAAGATTATTTTCTTTATAAATACAATCACTAGTCGCATTAATACCTCATTCACACCTAAAGCATGTTTTAAATAAACCATGTTTTAACTTAAACGTTTTAAGTATTTTTCATTAAATAGATTTTTGCAAAAAATACACACATTATACATTTAATTATAATCATACCTGCACGGTTTATTTTGCGGGAAATTCTGTAAAAATAATTCATTTACTGTAAAACAGTATTGGTCACAGGTCCACATAAACTGGACTAGCCTCGACATTAACCGTGTTGGTAGTTTTCTTTACTTAAATGATTTTTAAATAAAAATAATTTTTTTAGATAAAAATGTTTTTTTAAATTAATCAATGTGTTTTCCCCCCAGGTTGACATATACGGCAATGGCGTAAATAGTTTTAACTCAACCACCGTAACATTTGCAAATGTTAAAAATTCAAAGTTAAATAGTTAAGTTGCTGTTACACAAGATCTTGTTAAAATTTCAAAATATATCGTTGACTTCCATTAATGTTTAAAATGACGATATCTCAGACTTTAGCAATTTGGATCTGATCAAAAGACACTTTACGAACTTAATGCTATTGGCTGTTAAACAGAACTATACTTGTAAAGAAGTTATTTTATGAATAGTTATTCTTCACAAAAATCATATTGCTTTTCTTTTTTATTTGGGTACAATATTATATGGTATAATATTTACACGGTTTTGTACAACCTTGATCCCAGGACTTTTTTCTTCTTTTACCTTTTTAAGCCGGAGAAAACCGATATGTGAAAGAATACGCTACAGGGTTGTAGTTTTGTAAAGTATTATTTTAAACACACACTTTGATGATAGACAAAAAAAAGTGTATCATTTTTGGATTAGTTGAAGTTACGCCTTGGAGAAAAGAAAGAGATCTTGATCATCGTGGTTGTGATAAACTTTCCCATGTAGCATTACATTCAATAGATACATGACATATTGTCAGATATCGCTTAGACTAGTAAAGTACATTCAATAAAGTTGATAAAAAAATAATCAACAAACGATCGAGTTACCTTACTTTTTTCCTTGCTTAACGTTTTTTTAATAACGCCTTTTTAAAAAGTTATATTAAGGAACAAATAAAAAAGAAAAATTTCAGAAGCTTTGTTTGTTTTTCGTTCCCATGCGATAATATATTTACCTTTTATGAATCTTTTTCTTCACTCGATTACAAAACGTATGTGTAGGGTCTATGCCCAATCTCTTTATATTATGGATTATTTATTGTAATTTGCTAAATCAAAAGGTGAAATGGCATCTTAAAAATCATCTATTTTTATCAGGTACACAACTCTGCCACCATTCTCATCCCCAGAGCATATTCTTGCACGAACAGACATTTGAATAAGGCTCTGGCAAAGGCCTCACCAGGCCTCTTTTGAAAGGCTGACGACAGCAAAATAATCCCAAATATATGGGGATTTTTACGCATAATCATGACATCACATGTATTTCGGATTTCAAGTATTAAATATCCGCAACTGTACTCTCTCGCTTTTTGCTACTAATTTAAGAATAAGTATGACAAAAACAAAAATTCCTCTGGGTGGACGAGTTTTCCGTCTTTCCGCGTCGTCATTCCGTCTGGTCTTTAGAATAAACACATTTCTACACGTTCTTTACAATAATTCTTTTCTAAAATGAACATAGAACTTTTTTGATTTTTGAGCAATTTTTTTGAAGAATTAGTTGGAAAAGTACAAATACAACAAAGAAGAAGCAAAAAGAAAGAAAATGTAGTGCTAACATATCTTTATATTGGATGTTTACGAGTTAGCTGGTAGAAAAAAGTGAAACGTTTTCACGGATTTAAACACAATAACTATTAAATGTACGACATCGATCTGACGCATTGCGGAACTTGGTGGAAGGTGTCATAGTATAAGAGATTGCGATTTTATATTTATTCAAGGTACCAGGAAGCAGTATTTAATTAATACTAGATACTCCATTGTAGAAAGAGGAAAAAAATGGGTGCAACAACCTTTTTTGAGTGCATATAAATAATAAATCGACGTATAAAATAGTACAAAAATGTGTATCAAATTAGCTGTCAGTAATCGATTTAATAAGCTGTTAGTGATCAACGATAGTCATCAATGATACCGTACACTCCGTACACTGTAAAAATTTGTGGTGGTACATGCTGACAGGTTTTTTTTTAAACAAAAATGATAGAAATACCTACTCGTTTTACTGAAGTCTAGATAGGAAATGATGAACAGTTGCATACCCAAGTATTATATATACTATATATGTATAGTTTACAATACACATCTATACAATCTCACAAAAAGAACGCGGGAAATCACTCTCCTTCGCAGAAAATGGTAGTGTAAAAACAAAATAATAAAAATTTATTTTACATTTCTTCACTTTGCAAGCTTATTTTTTTATTGAAATTGTCTAAAAACTTAGGACGAACTAAATTTAACAGTAACTCATCACTACAAAAAAAATTATATTGAAATTACATTTCTTTCAAGCTAAGTTAGAGCAAAATAAGAAGGATTTATATTTTTCACGGCTTTTTCCTACTAAATGTCATTTTTTGTGACTACCATGAAAATTTCAGCTCTAAGGTGAAACTCCATTGATGTTTGCTGAAAGCCGAGACTGTATAGATGTGTATTATTATGTGCACCGGCTAGATGTTGTTCTTTGTTTTGTTTTTAAGATTTACCAGTCAATTTTTTTGTTTATATTTTGCAATAATTTATTTAGGAGGCGACACCAATTAAATGAGTTGGACTTTGGGAGCAAAAAAACAGGGTTGGTCAGTTGGCAAAATAATAATATATTCTACATTATTGACAAAAACGCTGAGTCAGAATAAGAAATACATAAAATTTTCTTAAAATTTCAATGAAATGTCATTAAATGACAAAGTTACAAATAATTGTTAATTATATGATATTTTTTGTAAAATGAATAAATCTTTATGAACTGAAGTACTGTACTTAATTTGCTGCATAAAGTTAAACTAATCAGATTTTACTAGGAATATTATTTTTTTGTTGTCTCAAAAAAGTGAGTAGACCAGGTTCTTAGACCAACTCGTTTAATTGATGCCGCCTTATATATAATCTACTGATATTAATATTTAAGAGTCAACTTCAGTTTATAATGCATTGTGTTGTGGAACTTTAATTTTACACTGCGTAAATGTAAGCATATTATACCAATATCAGGCGCAATGCATTACCTCTGACATTTGCTTTTTAGGTTTTAGTAATAAAATAAATAATCTAATAATTTACAATACATAAACTTCAATATAGGTTTCGTAAGAAAAAAATTCACCCTTTAAGGATACTTATGCTTTGTCCTTTTATTATTCATTATATATATATACTAATTCTTTCGAATTAGACATTGTTTTAATCTTCGAAGGAAGTGTAGAGTGTATATTTTATTGCATAATATTATTTAAAGAAAACCAGCTAATTAAAGTTATTCAGTCGCTATATATATCAGTGTGGGGCTCCCCAACTCATCAAAGTTGTCAAGATATGCATGATCAGCACCGTATGATTGACATATTTTATTTGCAACAAAAGAAAAAACAACGTGATTAAAACCGATTGTTTAAAATAACAAATCAAATTCATGTATGCATGCTTGGTTCTTTATGTTGTTTACATATACATTCGAATGTTAAAATTCGAAGCACGTGAGCAGAATTAACAATGAAATAAAAATAGATGAGTCAAAGTTTTTCTGTCCTTATATCGACTGAATAACTTTAAAGTCCATTTATATTCCCTATTTGTTTAACTATAGTCACATTATGCTAAAACACCGTTTTGGAAATTACAAATTAGAACAATGAAGAAAATGTAGCATTTATAGACCTTTAATAAAATCAAGCAAATTTTGTTGAAACTACGGAAAAACCACAAGTTGAAAAGATAAAATTTCTTTAAACACGGTCTATATTTTACAGAGGATTTTTGAAAATTGTTTGCTCGCCGTAAAGGGCAAAATCCGAATTGCAAATCGGAATAATTATCGGAAATATTTTAATTAATTCCATTAGCCAATCAAATTCGATTCTCGCGAGGCCTTTGCCAGGGCCTTCTTCACCGACATCAAAAAGTAAAAGAGAAAGAGGCCCTGGGATCGAGGTTGCTCAATCACAAATACTCAGCATGAAACTTAAAATTTAGTATTTGAAAAAGGCAATTTAAATTAAAGCAAAGAAAGCAGGAAAATATCCCCTGTGCTGTTCAAAATTAAAATTATTCAAAATTCTTGTAAAAAAGCTTTACTCTTTTTTCTTCCCTATTAACATACATTCCTGATATTATGCATGCTATTAATTAGCGAGTTTGAAGTAAAAAATGATTCGTTAACTTCACGTAGAAACTGGCTCAATGTTCTTAGTATAATGAATGAATTTATAATGAAAATCTTTGCTTTAAAATACATTTGATAAGAAAAACGTTGAAATCAAAATATTACTTCTATGCTTTACTTCTGTTCAAACATTAGGAATGACTTGAGAATGGTATCTATATCACGACAATAAAAACATATAGCATTTTTTAAGTTCCTAGGTTAAATATTGACTGATAGACATGATATGATATAGCATAATGGATTTTTACTGCTTCAACTATTGGTTTCAAGAAATTTTATTATTTACTATTTAGCTGCAGTCAATTTTCTGCAGACAAAACCATAAAAGATCTCTTGCTCTTCATCAAAACGCAAAATGTAAACAAAGTTTTTACAAAAGTCGTTTTGCTAAAGAGTAAACGCGGAAATATTACGGTTTTTTGGTTCTGTGAAATGTTACCTATTTTGGATTTCGCATCTTGGCCGGCATTTTCATCTGGGTATTTTCATTCGATTTAAGCCCCACCCCCCCCCCCCCAGTTTTATCCATTTAAGCTTGTTACAATATATATTTCTCCTAATAGGAGAATTCCCCGTGGGAGAAATATATGTTGTATATAACAAGCTCCAGTCGATAAAAATGGGGGATCTTTAACCAAATAAAAAAAAAGATGAAAATACCGGCCACGATGCGAATTCCGAAATAGGTAACATTAAACCTATATTTAATATTTAAGACAAATTAATTCGATTAGTTCTTAAACTGCAATGGAAATAAATAAGAAAAAAGTATATCATAAAATTTTTTCTTTTTTTCTTTTGCAGTTCCATGTTTAAAGTGGTATTAGATCTTTTTATTGTTACTCTGATACAACCTTCTACACACCCCATTTTTTTTTTTTGAATAACTTTTTTGAGGAAATGAAACATGCTCCAACTTTTTGGTCTTTTAGTATCCATTAACCAAGCTTTCGCAAATTTTTAGCTCAAATATTTTTTTTGAAAAGTTATTTATTGCTAAATGCTATCAACCTTCTCAAATGTTAGGTTAGTACCCAAGTCGACAATTCTATTATTTATTTTTTTACTATGACGTCATATTCAGTTTTTGCATTTTTTTGATCAAAAACTTCTGACGTCAGCAAAAACTGAATGTAGTTAGGACCAGTAAGAAATATTAATTTATAGTACTATTCAAAACCTTAAAAATATGGGATTTTACTTCGTTATAGCATTTGCCATTCAAAAAGTTATAGCTATTTTATAAAAACTAAGAAAATAAATGCTGATATCATTTATTCATCTTAAAATATTTTAAATAGTATCAAAATAACGTAAATTCAATAGCAGTTTCGTTTCAGATGTTAGTAGTGTCGTTTCAGTTTGATGCTTTTTTGTTACAGTTACATTTCTCATTTCAAATACTTTGCAATTAAAATGTTTTTTAAACTTCTCTCATTGTCTTGCTTCATAAACTGAACTCAGCGCTTATTAATTAGACCACCCATCCTATTCTGATACTGAACCCTTGTGACTTTGGTGAATATACTGGACGCCTGAGGTTCTTGGTAATATAAAAAACTACTACTCTTATCTTTATACTGAACTACTGCTCTTATCTATATGCTAAGCCACATCTCTCATCTATATACTAAGCTACTGCTTCTACTGAGCTACTGCTCTTAACTATAAACTGCGCCACTGCTCTTATCCATATAAGAGAGGATTGGGGTCATATGATATGAAATGGAATATTTAAAGAACTTTATATTGGTTTTCCATGGAAATTTGCACGAAAATTTATTTTAATAGTACAGTAGAATGCATTTTGTTTCATTATTCTTTGCATTGGTTAATCATGTGACTGGTTCTAGACTATCCGCTATTTCACCCACTATTTTACGAGAGACCAGTTCTAGTGACGTAATCTACTATTAATGTCACATATTAGACCATCAGAAAAGTAATTCGAAAGGAAATTTGATGTTAAAACTCGAGGCAAGTTTTATTAAAACGGTTCCCATGTTATACCAGATGTTTTTTTAAACCTCATCACTCACCCAGGGGTTCTTTTTCGAACTTTTAAACGAAAGGAGAAACTTTTAAAAAGTATTTCTTTATTTTCGTTGCTCTTTGATGTATATATATATCATCTTATTAGATGTATGAAATAAAAATAAAAACTAATTTATCATTTATTCAACTCTGAGTTTCACGCTATGCGATCATCAGGAATAATATTTTATATCTAAAATATATAATTTCAAAGATTAAAACACTTAGTATAAATACAAAGATACATGAATGAATACATAAAATACAATTGATCAAAAATATCTCTTACTTTTACATCAAAAGCTTTTTAGTCTCTTACTTTTCTTAACATGTGACTCCACTTCTTCACTTCTCTTAATAATATTCAACATAAACTTGTTGATATGGCGACATTTATTAATAAATTCACGTCTTTTGTTTAACATATTTTGATCCCTGACTAATCAATTATCAAAAGTTTTTTAGAAAAAGACAAAGGGTACACATTTTTTCATAGCGTTACCATAAACGTTATTTACTAGTATCCTACTGATTGAATAAACGGTACTTTAATTTTTCAATGACCACATATAAAATACATTTCTAAAATCTGTTTTTCGATAGATATGAGCAGTTATTTGATTAGAATCGGAGGCTAGACGTTCGACTTCGTCGTTCTCATCGGTTCCTATAACGGCGCCGAGGTTTGTGAACTAGTCGGAATTCTGAAGACATTCTGAATTTACCTAGTAACCATATAGACAATGGTAAGATTTGTTTAAATAGAGATGATGGATTAGGATATTTTGAGAACTTTTCCATATCTGAATGATATTGGTAAATTACCCATAACATTTTGAGAGTTTTAATACAAAAATACGTCACATATTTATTTAATATCAATAGATATTAAATAAATATGTGACGTATTTTAATAGAAATTATAATAAAAGTATTGTTAATATCACGTGACAGCTTTCAAATAAGATATATTTGTCTTATTAAAACTCTTAAACTGATAATGTGAAGTCCACAAACAGATTGTCAACAATTTTTTCGTTCAAAGACACTATTCCTAACGCTCTTTGCTTAAACTTTGTTTATAAATTTACGTGTAGTGACTACAATGTCTACTACTATGGCAAAACCGAACGCCACTTAATAGGGCATGTGATCATTTAGGAATAACACATTTGACAGGAAAGAGAGTTTTCGACCCTAGACCATCTGCTGTTATTGATCATCTTTTAAACAGAAATCACCAATGTTATATCACTAATTTTTCAATCATTGACTAATGACAAGAATAGAATAGTTTTAAACTGTTAAGTGAATCGACGGATATATATAGGGCAGCAAAAATAACTGTCAGCAGAAAATCATCAAAATAAAAACTCCCGTAGGAATATGATAATCATAAAACATTTTATAAACTTCCAAGAAAGCATTAAATACTTATTTTGCATTATCTTTTAAAGTTTTGATTCGATTTTTACTATTTTCTCGCACAGAATTTAATAACTGTTTCATTTTTAAAATCACTTTACTAATTCTCTAGCGTTTATGTTTTAATATTTTCGAATGTTTAGATAATTAGATTGTCTATATGCACTCTGAGTAAGAACAATTTTATAAGAACACAAGGGTTTTTATATCACCATTGAATAGAACTCATCAAGACATGTTGTTTAAACATGATTCTGTATGTATGGGTAGTAAAAAAATTTCAGAAACTGACTTCAAAATAAGAACAGCTGAGGCTCACTCCAATTTTCCCTGTTTTTTTAAAAAAAGAAGTGTGTAATTCAATTTATTTGTGAATTCACAAGAGAGCATATTCCTCACGTGATATGATCAGGTGTCAAAGGTTTTAAATAGCGGGAGACAGGGAGTGAGAAGTCTGTCAGTTTTTTCTTGGACAACATCTACATATATCAGCCCCTCCCACCCAAACCATTTTCTAGCAAAGAATGGTAAACTGCATTTATAGAAAACATATAACTAGATCAGAATTTGATTAATTAAAAATTCCTATTTTAGATTTTGACGTTACTTAAAGAAACAAATCATGTATTGTTGACGAGAATGTATTGATGTATTGATGTATTGAAAAATAATAATTCGTGAATAAAATGTCGTTATTTCGTTATTTCGTCGTTTAGTCGCCTATTGTTTAATTACAATGTGAAAACTGTCCAACGTGGAGATAACAAGGTTATCGATGAAGGTTGACAAGATAAAAAGTGCTGTGCAACGCTGAGACGCATGAAAGTGGTCGATGAAGGTTGATAAATTGTTTTAAGAATATAAATATTCAAAGCCGATGTAACAGTTGTTATCAATGGAGGTTGAATAAGAGAGAAGAAGTGCAACGCTGAGACAACATAAAAGTTCAATCAAAGGTTTACGGGCTTAGACATTTAATATTGAAATTTAATATTGAAATTTAATATTGAAGTTATTCAAAGTCGATGTAACAGGCGTTATCGATGAAATTTGAATTAAGAGAGAAGAGATGCTGTGCAGCGCTGAGTGGTCGATGAAGGTGGTCGATGAAGGTTGGCAGGCCTGAAATTTAGAAAATAATTAGACATGAAGTCTTTAATGTAAAACTTGTAAATAATATACGTGGAGAAAACTGAGCACGACTCTGCTACTAGTAATAAATAGTTATTTATGTACCTCTGTGATAAATAAATAAATGCTGTTATTTTCGTTTAACATAAACTGTACGTTTTTTGCATACCTTTTATACCCGTATATTAACTTTAAGGAAGTGATACTAATTGCCACAATCCATACTTTAATAAACAAATAGATGCAATACCTTACCATTGTTTTAAAGCTACATTTTTTATTCTTTTGTATGAAAAATCAATTAATTTTAGGACAGGAACTGGAAACCCCATCGAAAAATTCAATATCATTCAAAAGTTATGCAATCCGCAAATCCTAATTTGAGCATATTTGAACATACGTTATAAATTATAATTAAGGAGAACAATGAAAAATTCTAAATTACAGTTATAAAATTGTTACAGTTATACAGTTATGAAGTGATACACATTGTTCCTAAGTACAATACCGGAGGCGTCATATATGTTTTTAAATTTTATTACTTTTTAATGAATTCATTTTTGATGACATAAAAACCATTACATAGTAAAACAAAAGTTAGTAGCTCGTAAATTTTGATCAGGTAAAAACAACGAAAACTTGCTTAAAAAATATAAATTCCTTCTTATATGGAATATATTTAGGACAGCTTTGTGTGGAATATATTTAGGACAGCAGTGTTCTTATATTAGCTTCGATTTTCTAACCTCATGCCACAAACAACGTTAACAGCCAATGAAAGTCTAGAATTTTCCCGCCAAATTAAGGATATTATTTGTAGCATTTTTTATCCTTCGCGCTTTAGCACATAATGATATTGTTTTGAGCATATTTCATTTTTTTATTTGGAAATCGATCAGCAATTGGCTATAATGAGACATAATAAAATAATGACAGCAAGAAGCACAAGTGCTTTAACTGCTTTGCATTTTATGATATCAAGATCGTTTATCTCAAAGATTCTCAAAGATACAGTATGATAAACAAAAATGAGATGATTTTTCTGACATTCATCAAAAGTTAAAAAATCTTTATAAACAAATATTGAAATGTTCTTGTGCAGGGAAAACTTATCCAATATTTTTGACTTGAAATGATGATCTATGCTGAGGAGAGAGTGCAGCTATTTTTCAAACTGTACAAAAGTTATTTTAAGACTGATAATGATAATTGAATGATAATATAAAAAGGGATTTTTTTTTAAAAAAAATATCCGGCCTGAATATTCACTGATCTAATAATTATTTATTTACCAATGCAGGTTACAGAAAAAAAAATTCAAGATATAATATAATTATTTTTATTATTCTCTATTGAAAAAAAGAAAAAAAAAAAACATATACTGTATGTTATTTACAAATTTTATTCACCACTATTAAAACAAACCTATAAAGCTGAGGCAGTTTCAAAAATGTGTGCTGTATTTTTCATAATTTTCATTTATCGGAACTAATGGCAACATTTGTTAACAAAATCTTTCAAAATTTTAATCGTTATTAATAATTGTAATAATTTGATTCGCTATGGCTAATCGGTCATAGTATTCGGCATATTTCCAAGTTTCCGTAACTAAATCGCAACAACTATTTCTCATATTATTCATAAATTGTGCGTATAATAATTTGTTAAAAATATCTTTCATAATTTTAATTGCTATGACTAATCGTTCATATAGTATTTTTCAAAATT
>JAYJMI010119652.1:0-10729 GCA_036873855.1 Sarsia tubulosa
TTTTGTGTTTTTGTCAATGAAAAAGCTGATGATTCGCTATAGGTATACATTTGCATTGTTTTACAATACTGCTCATTGGATGCATGATATTGAAAAATTACCGGGAGTCCAACAGTTAATCTTTCTTGTTATTTTAAGTTTTTAATCGATAATCTTTGTGCAACCATTAAACTCAAATAGAACAAAGTAGTAACTTATTTTATATATTTACGCACGAACCTTGACTGATATGATAGATGGATGATGACATGATGGATCAGACAGGATTTGAACCACCGACCTCTGGCGTTCCGTGTCAACGCTCTACAGACTGCGCTACCGAGTAGGTACTTGAAGTGAGGTTAGTGTTCCTTACTCATGTTTGCATATCAATCATGGTTGGTGCGTAGATATATATAATTATACTAACAATTCATTCATAGTACGTTGGTTCTAGTTTCAATTACTAATTATATTTGCTATTGATATTTAAAGAGCCAATGTCCAGATGTCATGCATTACCTCTGACATCGGCTCTTTACATGTAAAATTTAAAATATTGTAGATCCTATATTAAATCTAAAATCTGTCTTTTAGTTTGTTGTCGTTTTATGAATACATTTCATACGTATTATTTGTAAGTACATTCCTTTCTCAAAAAATATTGCAAAACCACCTAAAACATCCGTTTATTCTGCGTTAAAAGAGATACTACCAAATTCTTATTTTAATTAATTATATTTCATTTCTAATGAAGGATTTGCTTTTGAATTTATTTGGAAAACCCCAAAAACGAAATGTGGTTGTTTTGGGGATGCGTGTTGCGAGTTTTTATTTGACAAACTTGGCGATGCTTCGCTCACATTGGGTGGTATATTCCAAGCAAATGGCAGATGGACGTTATCAGCATCATTAGGAGCAACTCTAGCAATTGTTGAACATTTAACATTTGAACGAGGAACATTCCAAATCACATGGGGTCCTGCCCTTGCAGATAGAAGTGTTATGTTTTCAACTGAATTAGTTTATACTGATCGTGAATTATTTACAAATCCCCTTCGATTCTTTGGTAAAATACTACTACTTTTGTGTCACTACTTTTTAAAAAAATGATTTGATAAAACTTATCTGTTGTCATAGATAATTATTGGAAAAAGGTTTTGAAGAATTTTGAAGAAAAGACTACCAATACCTACATAGTTAAAAATTTCCCTTCACAAAAGATGGAAATGTTATGAAAACTTTATTTTGAATGAGGACTATTTTGGTAAATAATAACAATTAACAAACTTCAGCCAATTTTAAAATACTTTATTTATGAAATCTAACTATTGAAAATTCCTACTTTTAAGGCTTGGTAAAGTTCACTTTTGCTGGGACCTTAACATTTCAATTTGGCATGAGGAATATGGTACAAGAGCCATTTGGTATCACGAATTTTGCTCTTGGAAATTTGGTTATTGGAGCAGATATAGATTTTAAACAGGCATCAGTTACTATAGGTAAAGTCATTTGTAAATTCTGTATAAACATTTGATTTATATTTTAATAAAAAACAACAATTCTTATTTTTTTTTATCTTTTTTAATTTTTCTTGGTGGACAAGTGGATATTGGTCAGCTAGATCTTTCTTTCACTACACTTTCCCTTCTTCGCACTTGTCCGCAATTATTAGGGATACTTATTGATTATACTACTTTCTTTAAATAGTACTTGGGGGACAAGTACATATCGGTCAGAATCTTACAAGTGCAACACCAGAAAATTTTGACGAAAACATTCTTAGTATTGCAATCGTTCTTGGAATTGATCCCCGAAATCCTATGAATTGTTGGATATATTCTCGAGCTAACGCCCTTACTCTTGGCAAAATTGGGAGAGCTTTTGGAAACGAAGATACAATACCAGTAGAAAGAAGAGGAGATGGTTTCCCAGAAGGATATATATTTTCGTTTTCTAAAGCTGGTGAGTCCATGATTAACCCTATTTATACCGTGCTTTTTGGACTCGCGGCTTTGCCGACAGAGTCCTATAAATTCAGGCTTGTCCGTTTGTTCGTTTGTACGTTCGTCCGAAATTGGCGGTAATTTGGGCAAATTTGGGCCCAAAATAGACATTTTGACCTTTATCTCAAGATCCCTTCATTAGATTTTCTACTTTTTTGCATGAACCTAGAATAGGACATTATAATAGGTAAAAAATGACACTATTCTTATGTTTCCGAAAATTCTTTTTTTGAGCAAGCGAGGCAAATTTGGGCCAATAACGGATATTTTGCCCTGTATATCAAGATCTGTTCGTTGGAGTTTTTTAGCTTTTTGCATGAAGTTAGAAGATATTAATATCTAAAAAATTACTCAATTCCTATAATTTTGAATATTCTTGTTTTGGGCAAGCGAGGCCAATTTTGGCCAATAACGGACATTTTGCCCTGTATCTCAAGATCCATTCATCAGATTTTTCTAGTTTAAATATATCTAAAGATCCGTTCATCAGATTTTTTTAATATTTTGTACAAAGTTAGAGACAAGTATATAGCCTGGAAATCCAAGCTTTTTTTTCTTTCTCTAAAATACAGAAAAGCTATAATGAGAAGAAAAGGGCTTGGTATATCTCCAGCAAAATAATTTAACTATCATAATATCATAAAACGTCAATCATCGTCAGTCATTCATTTCAATGTAACCAATCAAACTTTACAAAGTAATTAAAAAATAGATAAGTAAGTAAGTAAGTAAGTTTTATTTGCTACCATTAATAAAATACATTAAAAAACCATCGTAATAAAATAAAAAAGCCTAATTCAACGAAAATAAATATAAAATCTTAAAAAAAAAAAAAATATGAAAAAAGAAAAAGTTAAAAATCTTTGATAAAAATATATATACAACAATAAATAAATAAATAATACATATTCGTTTGACTGAGGACTGGTAGCAGGGATGACACAAACAAGCTAAAAGCCTTATTTCTATTGTGGTCCCTAAAAAAAAAAAAAAAATGTGGAGAAATAGGGGAGCATCTAGGTAGACACTCGTAAAATAAGGGGATTGGGGGAAATCTTGGAGGTAAAAAGCAAACAAAACAAATAAACAAACAATCAGAAACTATAAAACAAATAAATAAATAAATAAATAGCCAATTTATTAATTTATTTCTACTTACATGGGTTTATGCAGACGTAAGCATATATATATTTTTCCTTGTCTTGGAGAGTCTGTAGAAAGTCCGCTTTTAACTTGTGCTTAAAACTATTGACACTTGTGCTAAGTTTTAAATCATTAGGGAGCTTATTCCAAAAAGATGATGTCCTGATATTATAAACAAACTTTATCACAAGTTTGAAACACGTCCGTGCAATTTTTTTTGTTTAGCAAAAAGTCTTTTTAAGAAATGCAGGTATAATAAATTATAGATAAAATAAACGTTTACTATTATTAAAATTCATTTTATTAACATGGAATTTTTTTAAATCTCTTCTGTTTTGTATTTTTGTTTATTGTAAAGTTTGATTCGGAGATTCCCTCGTAAAACAACAAAGATTCTTATATTATAATCAGCCAATCAAAGTGCTTCGATCACTTTTCTGGTCGAGCTATTTGAATTTTTTTAGGTGGAGATTTACTAGACTCTTATCTCGCATTATAAATATTTCGTAATTCTTATATTGACATTTTCTTTCCAATTTTTTTGAAAAAAAATATACCGGGAGTCCACTGGTAATCCATCCCTTGTTTGACCCTAATTTTACTGGGGGTGGCGGATTACGCCCCCCAATATGAAATCTCAGGAACTATAAATGATATTATCATGAAACTGGGAATACTTATAGAACTACTCTTAATGAGCAAAATTGAAAAAAAAAATGTTTTGCTGATGTCATAATTTTTTGGATGATGTCATGATTTTGGCCCTAGATTCTTAGATTTTTGCTGAAATTTTATCTTATAAAATATGTGGTTAACTAAAATTATAATTTCTTTTGATTGGATAAAGATTTTTACATGAAATTTGAAATAGATGAGAGTTGATGTAATGATGTTATTAAATTGATCTTCTTTTAAGGAAAATTATTCCAGGAAAAAAAGGTTATGACGTGACAAAATGACATAAATATGCGAAAGTTTAAAAAATGACGACATAGTTGTTGCTGACGTCATTAAAAATTCGAAATCATTTTTAATATTTTTTTCTAATTATATTAGTGAAGTAAATATTGTGTGAAAATTTTATTAAGAAAGTGCTGAAACATAAGGTTTTTTAGCAGTTGTCCGAAATTGCTTTTAGAACATTGTTTAAGTGGAAAAGCACTGTTTTTTTTGTCAAAAAGCTAATTTTCCAGTCGTCCCAATAAGAAATCAGTCGTCCTGTACCATCGGACGACCCTTATGTTTCAACACTGGAAGATTGAATGACTATTTAAAAAAGTTATTGCTGTTTAAAATTTTAAAATTTTCCGTTCAAAAAATATTTTTCAGGAATTATATACCAAAAACCCAATTTGTGTCGGAACATTTATTTGAGCATGTTTTCGGGTCTTTTGATGTCTATTGTTTTCTGTACTACAATTTCGAAAAAAGTTTATTTTTCTACAACTTTTAAAAAAGTCTACAACTAGATAATGAGGTCAATGAAAAAAGTTTTTTAAAAGAAAATTTAGTTTTTAGTAAAAAACCTGATGTTTTAATGTTAAAGGTTTTTCGTCACTCCTATCTACAACTAAATTTAAAGAGAAGTAGTTTCGTGTATGAAGCCCTTTCGATTGTTCTATAATTTATAACCCTGATATTTTTGCAAATTCTAATGGGTTTAAAACAGACTTAGATATTTGGAATTGGACCTGCGCATAGTTAGATAATATCAACAATTTAGCTGATTGTAACGCCAGCAATCTAAGTTAACGATCTATAACGTTCATTCCTCTGTTGCTTGGAATTGTGTATCGTTTTATTTGTATTTATTTGCTCTATTTCTACAATAGCCCAATACATTGATGCCATCCAGCTAGAAGTTTCAGAAGGCGTTCGATTTAAAGGGAAATTTAGGTTTTGGGAGGTAGAAGGATCTGCAGATATCACTTTAAAACCATCTAAAATGGAATATAACCTTAATTTGGAACTTGAAATGATCAACTGGTTAGATGGGCAAATACAAATAACACGTCTTACTGATCAAACAAAGGGGCCTTATCTTAAAGTTGTGTCTGAGCCGGTAAGATTTTTGCAAACATAAAACAACAAATATACATATTTCATGTTTCAAAATCTTTTACTTTTAAGTTTTACTTTAAAAAAAATTTCGTCTTATCTTATCTTGTCTTATTATAAAAAAGTAATATCGTTGTTATTCTTACTCCTAACAATTTAATTTAATGATATGCTTTAATCAAGAGGTTTAATGTTTAATTCCCCTTAAAGGTACATTATCGCGATTTTTTTCAATAGCCTAATAGATAGATCATACTAACTTTAGTAAAACCTGAAAATTTCTTTCCACAATTCCTTTTTGTTCTCTAGTTCGTTCGTCCATTGATATCTCAGAATTGCGTCATTAGTTTTTTCTAATTTTTTGCATGATGTTAGACATCCATAAATGCTAAGTAGTGACAGAGCACGATTTTTATTGAAAATTCTTGTTTGCCCGAAATCTGTGTAAATGGGGCAAATTTGGGCCCAAAATAGACATTTTGCCCTATATCTCAAGATCCGTTCCTTATTTATTTCTAACTTTTTTTCATGAAGCTACAACATAATAAGAGATAAAAAGTGACACTAATCCTCAAAATTGGGGTAAATGGGCAATTTGGGCCCAAAATAGACATTTTGCCCTGTATTTCAATATCTGTTCATTAGAATTTTCTAGTTTTTTGCATGAAGCTACAACATAAAAAGAGATAAAAAGTGACACTAATCCTGGATTCCTGAAAATCCTTTTTTTTTCCAAAATTAGGGTAAATGGGCAAATTTGGGCCCAAAATAGACATTTTGCCCTGTATCTCAAGGTTTGTTTGTTATATTTTTCTAGTTTTTTGCCTGAACCTAGAACACAATAAGAGATAAAAATGTACACCATTTCTATATTTCATAAAATTCTTGCTACCCTGAAATCGGCCAAAAATAGACATTTTACCCTGTATCTCAATATCTGTTCCTTTTATTTTTCTAGTTTTACACATTATGTTACAGCATTACAAGACGTAAAAATTAACACTATTTTTTTTTTTTTTTGAAAATTTTGGTTTTGGGCAAGGGAGGCAAATTTGGGCCAAAAGTAGTCATTTTACCATGGTTCTCAAGATTCATTCATCAGATTTTTCTAGTTTTGTACATAATGTTAGAGCATAACTAAGAGGTGAAAATTACGACAATTCTTATATTTCTGAAAATTATTATTTTGAGCAACGTATATTTGGGCTTAGAAGTATACATTTTGCCCTGTATCTTATCTTAGCTTATTCTTGCCTAGTTAATTTCAAAATTATTACCGGGAGTGTGGCAGTCAATCTTTCTTGTTCATTGTTCTTCTTAATTATAATTTATAAAGTATGCTCTAATATGCTCAAATATAGGATTTGCGGATCGCATAACCTTTGAATGAGATTTAATTTTTTGATGGGGTTTTCAATTCATGTCCTAAAATTAGCTGATTTTTCATACAAGAGAATAAAAAAAAATTGTGGTAATGTACCTTTAAAGTTTCCTCTTAAACCTCCATTATTAATATGAATTTTTGAATATATAATATTGCAACACATTTTCTGGTGTAACAGGTTTTTTGGCATTTTCTAAAAACATCTTAAGAGACTATTGTGTTGCTTCATTTCTTAAAATATCGATTATTTACTTCATTGTTTAGATGATTTCATCAATTTCTTTGTCTATTTTTTTTTCAAACTATTACTATAGACAAAATTTAGTGCTGATATTGATGGTCGTATTTACATCTTTGGTTTGAATTATGCAGCACGTGTTAAGATTGGAGGAGCAAATTTCTTGATAGAATTTGAGGGGTCTTTATTCCCAGGTATTTTTGCTGTCACCTTCAGAATTGAAGCTACTATGGGAGCAGGAACAAAATTTCAACAAGGCGAGGTAACGAGTTTCTTTGTATCCTTAATTTTGTTTTTTTTATTCATCGCTCTATGCGTCACTTGATACTTTTTTGCTAAACTATTTTGATGGTGTAGCAATATATCAATGAGATATAAATATTGTTTGAGTGACTGCTACAAAGGGAAATATTCATATTGAATGCTCTTCTCGAAATACTTCAGGAGACAAAAATAATAAAATGAAATTAAAACCAAACCAAATCAAATTCTAATTTCAAATCAAATTCGCTAATTTCTTTGATTTAGGTCATTGTTGGTTTTAAAACAACTGATTTTGTTTCTACAATAACAGAATACTTGTTAAGTTTCTTGACCACAACCAAAGCAGAAGCTGTGACAGCTTGCGAAGAAAGTGATACAGCAGTGGCATCTGCAGAAGCTGATAAAACGGCTGCAAATGATGAAGCTGCAAATCTAACAACATGCATTGAAGATTGGCAAAGGGAACTTCAAATTCGTGAAAAGGAATTGGAAGCCAAACAAGATATGTCCGATAGTATCGATGCATGCAAAGCTAAATGCGAGCTTGGTAAAATAAGAAAAAAACTTTTTATGGTTTTTTGATTTTTAATACAATAGTGGTAATCGATAACTATCTACAAATATCTATTTAATACCACAATTCAACATCACTAAGTTTAGCAACTTAATTGTTTCTGTGCCTCTAAACTACTTCCATTTTACTTGTTCATCGAATTGTGAAGAGAAATATCAAGAGCTAATATTTTTATTTATAATACTATACTGTATTGGTGTATTGAGATCAAGTTCCAGTTCTCTAATAAATATCTAGTTTAACTGACATTTAAACAATGTAAGCAATAGAAAACATAGTTTCGATATAATTTGTTTGTTTGCACTAGAATATTTTCTTTGGTTTCTTTCATCTATTCTTTCTTTAGTTTGTTTTCCATTTGTCGATTGGAATAAAAAATGTTTTACAGTGTGGGGTTTATGGGTTGGCTGTCCTTACTGGAATTCTTGTTCCTCAATGATTGAAGATTTGATCTGTCTTGGAGGATGTATTGTCAATGCAGTGAAGAACGCTTTTGTGACATGGATTGAATCAACTATTAACAAGGTTATAACATATGACCTAACCCAATATACATATTCTATCAAGGGTCTTCTTGTAAGATCCAACGTTCTTAAAATTTTTGTTGAAATATTTTGAAGGCGTATATATAGAAGGTTTAAATATAATTTTCGTTTAGATTGCAATGGCGATGACTACAGTTGCTTCAGCTTTAAATACTGTTGTTCAAGGTGTTGTTGATGCTGCTAAGAAACTTGGAGAGTTGGCTGTAGCTCTTAAAGATCTCGTGGTTGCAGGAATTCGAAAAATTGCAGAGTTTGTTATTAACGCCCTAAATCTGGAAATCAAGTGTGTATACTTTTTGGTTTTAATTTTAGGAAAAATTATATTTACATTAGAATATGTTTTTTCTTTGTTTGTCATTTAGTGAAATGGTCTGTATACAAGGATGAAAATCTTCCGCGGATGAAGAAAGCAATATTTTAGTTAAATTACCAAGAAATCTACTTAATATTTTAAAAAACCTTAGTATTTTGTATTGGTTATTGTATTTCTTCACTATTTTTTGCGGATTCAGTTTGTTTTCATCCCTGTGTATATCAGATCTATTACTGAAATCACCGGAACCGACCCCTGCCCCCGGCCCTCATCATGTTATATATTTTTCTAATCATATTTTTGTGCTTTCAGCTAATAAATTTTAAGTAAATGTTATATTGTATTTACGTTTGTAATTTTATCAAAAAAAAACACATCCTGCTTGTTTTAATGATACATTATGGAGCTATAACGTACTGGTTTTCTATATGAAAATTGTGATTTCTAGAAATCATTTCAAACCACAAATAGTTATATTATCTTCATAGTATTTTCTTATTTTAAAAATTTTATATCAGAACATATGTGGATTTATCACCTTCCTGAGTATGTTTTATCATATATATCTGACATATTTATCCTTGTCTTATACTAAAATAAGTATAATATTAATAATATTTAGTGTGATATATTGTTTTGATGCAAACCCACCTACAATTATCTGGCTGATTTTCGTATCGAAACTTCATCTCGAAGTACATTTTCTAGAAGCAGGGGGCCTGTGATCGGGTTTTTTTACTCTCCCTGTATATCTTGTAGTCGCTGTTTTTAATCATATGTTCTTTCGTTTTAGTAAATTAGAGCTCAAAGCTACATTAACATCCAACTTTCGCTTGTGTTTCGATTATTGGATCGATATCAGGGTGTTAGAAGACAGGCATATAAGTAAATATGAACATGAACTTTGCCTAGATGAAATCCTCAAGTATATCACTGAAGCAATATGTAATTTTGCAGATAAATTAAGAGGTATCTATGCATTTTTTCAACGATCATATAAAATATTGAAGATTTTCCTAGAATGAAAAGTAAGATTTAATTATTTTTAGGGGTAGGGGGTAGAGGGTCAAAAAAAGGTCATATCCTCAGATCTTGCTTGCTACCGTTTTTTTTCATGTATTTGTATATGAATATTGAAAATTAAGAAAAAAAAATGAATTTTATGAAAATTTCGCAGTTTGCAGCCCCGAAAACCGCCTGGACCCACATTTTAAGGTCCAAAAAATGAAAAAGTGAGATCTTTTCGCAGAATATACAAATTACCCCTCATTTTATCAGGAATTTTATGCAGATTTCAAAAAAGAAGGAATCAAAGGTTGATAGCAAAGCCCTAAAGAGTTATTTATCATTGAATGGAGGACCCTGACAGCTAAAATTTCGCAAAAATACCTGTTTCACTCAACCACTTTCGTTGAAAACATACTTATTTTGACTGCATGAACATAACTTAAATTAAAAAGAAATGTTTTACAGTATAAGGTTGAAATATACAAATACAAACAATAAATATCCTTCAATTTATATGATCATGGAATGCTTTCTTTATATCTTTGACATTTTTAAGAATATATCGAGTATTTCTTGGATCCTTGACATCCCATTCACCTTTAACATCACATGATATAATCTGATCCTTGTTTACAACTTGAACATCCTCTCTTGGTGGATAAGCCCATTTGACGTGCGATTTTGTATCTGATTGGTATAGATGGTCTACTACAAATCCTTCTTCTTTTTCTCCTGTAATGTAGCCAAGGAACAATTCATATTCATTGGGTTTTTTCAACCAGATACCAACACACATTTCATTGATTTTATGGGAAACGATTGTTTTCTGCTTTTGAACACCGTAAACTTTTTTCATGACATCTTCATTCGTAGGCAAATTGACAATGGTTTGTTTGTATAAATCATCTTCATCTTCTAGGAGAATGACTAGATTTTCAAGTTTTTCTTTGTGACTTATCGCAATTAACCGGAACAACTCTGGTCAATTTCTGTTTTAGCAACGAGTTTTGCTATCTCTTGGTGTTTCTTTAATCCTTCATGTAATTCATTTGCTGAAGTAAACGGTCCACTCCACTTCTTGCAATCTTGTAAAAGTCGTTTGCTGTAGTCTTTTGCTTTGATGCCTTTCTTCAATTTTTCCTCCATTCTTTCTTTGAGTTTTTCTTTTTGTTCAAGAGTCCATCTCTTTTCATGTGCAGCAAGGATGTCAGAAACTT
>JAYJMI010119763.1:0-10726 GCA_036873855.1 Sarsia tubulosa
GCTTTTCCATTGTTCAAACCTTACTGTGATTAAAACGCTATTATCTCATACTGATGACTTAATCGTTGTTTCCCTAGGTAACAGCGACAACTTTTTTCAGCATTCAATTGGCTTTCATGTAATAGATTCAATGAATAAAAAGTGACCAAATTATTGCCTACAAGTTTGTTTTTTAATCGAAATGTGTCCAGTATTAGAGTAGTGTTATTTTATTGAGTATTTTTAGTAGGAATAATTCTGATATTACTAGTACGATCTTTTTTAACTAACCCGTTTAAGTGTATGATTGACATTAGTAATGAAAAGATGGCGAGTCATTAAAGTAGGTTATAAATTTGTTTAAATTTTCACCAGTCCCTTGGTCTATTAGGTTAGTTTTTATCTTTGAATTGTTCTTCAAGGTTACATTTTATGTATGATTTTTTGATCGATGATATCGAAGCGAATAACTCTGAAGACCATAAAAGTGCAGAACTACAGGGTAAATCTTGGCCAATACTTATTGTAGATGATGAACCCGCAATCCATTCAGTTACCAAATTTGCCTTGGAGGATGAGGGTTTTGAGGGGCGGCCTTTTAGTTTTTTATCCGCATTTGATGCGCAAGAGGCCAAATCAATACTCAGTACGCGGACGGATATCGCGCTGGTTCTTCTCGATGTAGTGATGGAAACTGATTCTGCAGGTTTAGAGCTGGCTGCTTGGATCAGGGAAGAGCTTGGTAATAAAATGATCCGAATCGTATTGCGAACCGGTCAGCCTGGGCAGGCCCCTGAACAAACAGTCATAGTGAATTACGATATTTTTGATTATAAGAATAAAACAGAGCTAACTGCGCAAAAGTTATTTTCGTGTGTTATTTCTGGCTTGCGTTCTTATCGAGATGTGTCGGCTTTAGTTAATCAGGGAAGTGGCTTAAAGAAAGTGGTTGCATCTTCTGGTGATCTTTTCAAAAGACGTTATATCGGTGAATTTTCAACAGGTATTTTACAGCAGTTAACGTCACTTCTTTATTTTGACCCTGATGCTGCCCTAATCAATAGCTGTCCTGACACTAGTATGGGTTTTGGAGCGGGGAAAGTGATTGCCGCAATCGGTAAATACGACCAATTTGTGGGTAGGGAAGCGGCCCTTGTTGTCTCTGAAAAAACGTTACAGCGGTGGTTATCCAGTGATGAAAACGTATTAATAGACGCAGAAGAAAACAAAATTATCATTTCCTATCAGACCCAAGATAAGTTTAAGACGATGGCCTGCTTACATAATAAAGCGAAGGTGTCTGAAGACGATATTGAGCTTCTTGAATTATTTGTACAAAATGTGGCAGTCGCTCAAGAGCGCTTAAGGTTTTGGCGAGAGACTGAAGAAACGCTCAACGAAATGATCGCTATACTGAGTCAAACGGTTGAGAACCACTCTAAACAGAGTGGCCAATATTTTACTAGTGTGACAAAAATAGCAGTGCTGCTTGCCAAAAAACATGGGCTGGTACTGAAAAAAAACCTTGCTGAAAAGTGTTCTGCAGAAGCGAGTTAAAGAATCGTAGTACGAGAATGATGATTAGCAAGGAAAGATTGACAAGTGAAACATTAACAAGTGAAAAAAGATAAATATTTAGTACGCCTCCCCCGCTTATTATTAAAGTAATTAGAGATATCCCACTTCGCGTATAACGGCTTGTAAGTAGCAGTCATTGTGAATTCGCAGAGCCGACAATAATATGAGTAGATGGTCGATGGCTATTTATTATTATGAGTAATGCAGCAAGTTGTGAGTTATTCCTTAGCATCACTCTCGACCCTACCTATAACTATTAATAATGATTAATAAAGCGTTTTAGAGGATGCTTCAATAAGGCGCTTTCATTAGGGTGCTGGTTAATCATTGGCGCTGATTGAAAGGCCGTGCTTTTACGGATCAATTTGATGAGTCATCTTGTTATATCTTGATAGTGGTTAAGGGCAAAAAGGGAGGCTTTCAGAGTGTTTTAAGCATGGTTGATGAAAGGGGCTTAGCGTGGCAGAGACGTTGAAAAGATGTCTATTGGCCTCGATAAGTGCATTAAAATGCGAGTTTGTTACTTGTTTTAGATTTACCTAGTATTTATTTGGCTTTTTTAGTCAATTTATTGCATTGAACGTTTTGTCAGCCCTTTTCAAATAAGTGGTTGATCAGCATAATAGTGCGCCTTAATTGGAGGTGTTAATGAACAAAAGTGTTTTAACAAATTTAGTGGCGTTTTTGGTCACGGTTTACGGAGTCTGGTGGGATAACGCCATCGTTTACTCAATGGGTATTTTTGCGTTGTCTGGAGCTGTAACAAACTGGATTGCCATCTATATGCTGTTTGAAAAAATTCCGGGGATTTACGGTTCTGGAATCATACCGTCTCGTTTTGAAGAGTTTAAAGTAGGTATCAAGCATTTAATTATGTCGCAATTCTTTACTCGAGAAAATATCGATAGATTTTTGCAAAGTGATGAAGCCTTTCAAGGGTTTGAGCTTGAGCCTATAGTGGCTAATGTTGATTTTGAGCCAACTTTTGATGGGTTGGTTGAGGTCATAGAGCAATCCTCATTTGGGCATATGTTAGCAATGGTCGGGGGTGCAACAGCGCTTGAGCCAATGCGCCAGCCTTTTGTTGATAAGATAAAGTCTTCAATTATTTCATTAACACAAACAGATCACTTCAAGCAGCTGCTCAAGTCAGAGCTTGATCCGTCTTCAAATGTGCCGCAAATGATAGAGAAAGTTGAAGTTATTGTGGAGCAGCGGTTGAGTGAGCTGACACCGACGCTCGTGAAGAATATTATTCAGAAAATGATTCGTGAGCATCTCGGTTGGCTGGTCGTTTGGGGAGGAGTGTTTGGTGGAATTATAGGGTGTATTGCCGCATTAGTGGGAAGTAATTGAAGGTAATAGCAAGATTAGTGTGTACAATAAAGGTTAGAAATTTAACTCCTTTCGATAGTGTAGTAAGTATAAAATGAGAGAAACTGTGATAAATATTGGTAAAGTTAATCGATTAGAAGTCATTCGCTTAGCAGACTTTGGAGTCTATTTGGAAGGAGGTCAGTATGGTGGTGTCCTGCTGCCGAAGTCTGAAGTGCCAGAAGGGTGTAAAAAAGGTGACTTTTTAGAAGCTTTCATTTATCTGGACTCTGATGATTACGTAATTGCCAGTTTGAAAAAGCCACTGGTCCAAGTCGGAGAGTTTGCCACACTAACTGTTGCTGAGGTAAATGACACGGGAGCGTTCCTAGATTGGGGGTTGCCTAAGCAGTTAATGGTTCCCTATAGTGAGCAGCGGAAAACCTTAGAAGAAGGGCAACGTATTACTGTACGTGTTTATCTGGACAACACTGATCGAATTGCAGCATCTACAAAATTGGATAAATTTCTGAAAAAAGAGCCCGCTGATTTGGCGGTTGGTGATGAAGTACAGTTGTTTGTCGTCAGGAAGAATGATCTAGGTTTTAGTGTGATTATAGATGATTGTTACTGGGCAGTATTGCATGCAAAAGATGTCTTTAAAACGGTGCGTCCAGGACATAAGCGCAAAGGTTACATCAAGCGCTTGTTGGAGCACGGTAAGATAGATGTGATGTTAGAAAAGCCAGGTTATGCCAAAGTGGATGATCTTTGTCAGCAGATTCTAGATGACTTGAATGACAGGGGAGGCCGTAGTGATCTTGGTGATAAAAGTGCCCCCGAAGATATTTACCAGCGTTTTGGTATCAGTAAGAAGTCCTATAAAATGGCGTTAGGGACGCTAAAGAAATTAGGACATATTCAAATAGTGACTGGAGGTATTGAGCTAAGTTAGTACGCTCACCTTTTGCGTTTATGCGCGGTTTTCGTTTTGTGGTACTTGTTCGTTGGCGCTGCTTTTTGCGCTAGATGGACAGTTGTTCTTTTCGATTCTCCAGGCGCCAGTCCATCCACCGTCCAATTACCAATGGCGTAGCGTATCAAGCGTAGAGTAGGAAAGCCGACAGCAGCGGTCATGCGACGCACTTGTCGGTTTTTTCCTTCTTTTATCTTTAGTTCAATCCAAGAAGTGGGTTGTGATTGCCGTTCTCGAATAGGCGGTGTTCTATCCCAAATTGTCGGGCTGGCAATGAGGCGCGCTTTGGCGGGTTTGGTTAAGCCGTCTTTTAGTTTAACGCCTCTGATCAGCGCTACTATCGCTTCTTTACTCATTTCGCCTTCAACTTGAACCCAGTAGGTTTTTTCCAGTTTAAAAGTAGGGTTGGCCAGTTGATTTTGGGTCGGCCCGTCATCTGTCAGAATGAGCAATCCCTCTGAATCGTAATCTAATCTGCCCGCAGGGTAGTATCCTTGGTCCTTGACGTAGCTTTTTAGCGTGGTTCGTTGTTCATTGTCAGTGAATTGGCTAAGTACTTGGAAAGGTTTATTCAATAAGATTAAGTTGGCCATAGCGGTACGTCAAAATAAAAAGAGAGAGTTTATATTAGAAAAGTGAATGATGGAAAGGAAATAGTGAGCTGAGGAAGAGAATTGAGGGGGAAAACACCGCCTAGATTAAGGCGGTGTACGTTGTGCTACTTAACCTTCAACGGTTGGAATAACATTTGAAGCTATTTTGACGTAAGAGTCCATTTTATCGAAGTTTAGGTATTGATAAATTTCTTCAGACATCGTATCAAACGTTTTAGCATAATCCATGTATTCGGTCACTGTTGGAAGCTTGCCTGTCACCGCTGCGACGGAAGCGAGCTCTGCGGATGCCAAGAATACATTCGCGCCAGTGCCTAGTCTATTCGGGAAGTTACGAGTAGAAGTAGAAACGGCTGTTGAATTATCGGCGATTCGCGCTTGGTTGCCCATGCATAGTGAGCAGCCTGGCATTTCCATTCTGGCGCCAGCTTTACCAAAGATGTTGTAGTAACCTTCATCTGATAATTGTGCTGCATCCATTTTCGTTGGTGGAGCAATCCACATACGTGTAGGGATTGTGCCGCCAGCGGCATCAAGAAGCTTACCAGCTGCGCGGAAGTGACCAATGTTTGTCATACAAGAACCGATGAATACTTCATCAATTTTTTGACCTTGTACATCAGACAGTAAACGCGCGTCATCAGGATCGTTTGGAGCGCAAAGAACAGGTTCAGTCACGTCTGCTAGGTCAATCTCAAGCACGTGTGCGTATTCGGCATTTTTATCCGCACGCATGAGTGTTGGGTTTGCTAGCCATTCTTCCATGCCAATAATTCGACGTGAGATTGTGCGTGCATCACCGTAGCCTTCAGCCAGCATCCACTTAAGCATGACGACATTGGACTTGAGGTATTCAGCAACAGAATCTTCACTTAGCGTGATAGTACAGCCAGCGGCAGATCGTTCAGCTGATGCATCAGTCAATTCGAATGCTTGTTCTACGGTTAGCTCTTCTAGGCCTTCTATTTCGAGGACACGACCAGAGAACTCGTTTATTTTACCTGCTTTTTCAACGGTTAATAGACCGTTTTTAATGCCGTAATAAGGTATTGCATGTACAAGATCACGCAATGTGATTCCCGGTTGCATTTTACCTTTAAAGCGAACCAAAATTGATTCCGGCATATCCAATGGCATGACACCCGTAGCGGCGGCGAAGGCGACTAAGCCAGAACCTGCTGGGAATGAAATGCCTAGAGGGAAACGTGTGTGTGAATCACCGCCAGTACCAACAGTATCTGGAAGTAGCATTCTATTTAACCACGAGTGAATCACACCATCTCCAGGGCGAAGAGAAACACCGCCACGGTTCATGATGAAATCAGGTAGTGTGTGATGTGTCGTTACGTCAATTGGCTTAGGGTAAGCCGCAGTGTGGCAGAAAGACTGCATCGTCAGATCTGCTGAGAAACCAAGGCAAGCGAGATCTTTAAGTTCGTCACGTGTCATCGGTCCTGTTGTGTCTTGCGAGCCAACAGTTGTCATTTTTGGTTCACAGTATGCGCCAGGTCTGATGCCTTCAACATTACATGCTTTACCAACCATTTTTTGTGCTAGTGTAAAGCCGACATTCTTATCATCAACAGGCTGGTCAGGTGTGCGGAAAAGATCAAATTGACCGAGTGCTAAAGCTTCACGCGCTTTGTCAGTTAATCCACGTCCGATAATCAGTGGAATACGTCCGCCCGCTTGAACTTCATCAAGTAGTACTTGAGTTTTAAGTTCAAAAGTAGAAATCGTTTCGCCCGCTTCGTTCTTTACCACGCCTTCATACGGGTAGACATCAATCACGTCTCCCATGTTCATGCTAGAAACATCTAACTCGATGGGTAGAGCGCCAGCATCTTCCATTGTGTTAAAGAAGATAGGTGCGATTTTATTACCGAAACAAAAACCGCCAGCACGTTTGTTAGGAATCGCAGGGATATCATCCCCGAAGAACCATAGTACTGAGTTAGTAGCAGACTTGCGAGAAGAGCCTGTACCTACAACATCGCCAACGTATACAACAGGATGGCCTTTTGCTTTAACTTGTTCGATTTGTGCAAGTGGACCAATAGCCCCTTGCTCTTGAGGTTCAATACCGTCACGTTGCATTTTAAGCATCGCATTTGCATGCAATGGAATATCAGGGCGTGACCAAGCGTCTGGCGCAGGAGATAGATCGTCGGTATTTGTTTCGCCAGGTACTTTAAATACAGTTAGCGTAATTTTATCCGCAAGTTTTGCTTTAGAGGTGAACCATTCTGCTGCTGCCCAAGATTCGATGATTTGCTTGGCAAATGCATTGCCAGCATCCATTTTATCTTTGACATCGTAGAAGGCATCAAACATTAATAATGTGTGTGATAAAGCTTTAACGGCGGTCGGTGCAAGTGAATCGTTATCAAGACAGGTAATTAAAGGCTGAATATTGTATCCGCCGAGCATGGTGCCTAAAATTTCAGTCGCTGAAACGGCATCAATTAAAGGAGATGCAGCCTCACCTGTTGTGATTGCAGCTAAAAAACCTGCTTTTACATATGCCGCTTGGTCAACCCCAGCAGGGACGCGTTCTTTAAGAAGCGTTAAGATAAAATCTTCTTCGCCAGCTGGTGGGTTTTTAAGTAAATCGACTAATGACGCAGTTTGGTCGGCATCAAGCGGTTGTGGTGGTACGCCTTGACTGGCGCGTTCTTCTACATGTTTACGGTAAGCATTAAGCACGGTTTAAGCCCTCATCTGTTAATTCGCCGGGTAATTGCTTTAATAGGTATATTTCCGGCACATATGCAATATTATTTAGATCGTGTCTAAATGATTGATACGGGACTGGTATTTTAACCTACAATGCATAAATTGTCGACAATCTGAAAAGATAAGTTATGCAATGATTAAGGTTTGCTCAGTTTTTGCAGTAATTGCGTAAAATTAGCCGATTTTATACCAAATATATTTAATACAACCTCTTTATCTTAGCGTTAACAAAGCCTCACTAATTATATGAAGGGGCATTTTTTATCGCATAATTGGGGCTGTATCAAAAAGTATAGCTGCTTTCACTGTGTTTTAAATGGCATAAAAAAAGCTAGCGGATGCTAGCTTTTAGTTGACCAAAACTGAAAACGTAGTGACTAGTTAACGACTCTAATTTCAACTCGGCGATTTTCGCTTCTGCCTTCATCAGTCTGATTACTGGCTATAGGTTGATCTTCACCAAAACCTTCAGAAGTGAGGTTGTCAGCATTTACCCCTTGAGAAATAAGGTATTTCTTCACTGAGTTCGCTCTTTTATCAGATAGGTTAATATTATATTTCTTGCTTCCGATAGAGTCAGTATGGCCGGCGATTAACACACTGGCACCTGACGCGATAAGTTTACCGGCAACATCATCAAGAATAAGTTCTGAATCAGCAGTTAAATTGTAAGACTTATATTCAAACTGGATACCTTCAAGTGTGATGACGTTTTCTTCACAGCCTAAAGAATTTACAGCGACGCCTGCTGGGGTGTCAGGGCACTGATGTGCATCATCGAGTACGCCATCGCCGTCTTGGTCGTTTATGATTTCACATCCTGTTTCGTCAACAGTGGCGCCTGCTGGTGTATTTGGACATTGATCAATATTATTGACGACGCCGTCTTTATCATCATCTAGTGAGCAGCCTACAGTATTAACTGCTGTACCAGGTGGCGTATAGGGGCATTGATCGTTTTTGTCATAAACACCGTCGCGGTCGCCATCGAGTAAGACCGGTGGGGCACAAGCTATCGCGCCAACGCCAGCACCTACTAAAGCACCAATAGCGTTCGATTTGCCATCGCTATCGTCATTCGCTGCTGCGCTAAACGCGACACCTGCTAATGAGCCCGCTGCGACACATAATACTCGTTTAGTATCCCATTCTTCACGATCTGCATTTGATGCACAGCCTGTAATGACGAGTGAAGCGTGCAGATACCCGCAATTTTTTTGAACATAAGGAAGTTATTCATTCTTAGTACCAGTCCCTTTAAAATTTACTATCGAAAGTGCTTAAAATTATTTTTATTCATGAACGTTCAAAATATTTCTAGAGTTCAGTTTAGTATAGACTACTTATTTATCATGTGTATATAAGGCGGTAAGTCTGTGTGAAATGATTCACATACGGCCTAAGTTTATGTCTTTACCAGTGTTTTTCTGGAACTATTGTTAAATTGAATTCAGAATAAGTTTCTTAACGTAGTTTAACTACTTGTTACCTGACTATAAAGTGAATATTGTCGAAAAGGCTATATTAATAAGAATAACTGTTGCAAATAGTCAACGATTATTGGTCTCATTAATAAATGGTCGTTAAATAATACTTTTTGTTGCCTGAGTCTTGCGCTCCTAATTCCTTTGTTGCATTCTTCCGCTTTTGTGCATTATGGCTAATTGTATGTTTGAACTCCTTTTTTCTAATGATCATTTTATTGTTGTTAATAAGCCCGCCTTTATCAATGTTCATCGAGATGAGAGTGGCTCTGGGTTTGCCGAGCAATTAAGTGAGCAGCTAAATTGCCGACTATATGTTGTTCACCGCTTAGATAAAGTGACTTCAGGGCTAATGCTCTTTGCTAAATCTTCGCAAGATGCAGCACTGTTTGGTGAGATGTTTACGAATAAAACAATTGAAAAATTTTATGTCGCGATCAGTGATAAAAAACCGAAGAAAAAGCAGGGCTCTGTCAAAGGTGGAATGGAAAAGTCAAGAAGAGGCATGTGGCGCCTGTCTAATAATCGGGAGAATATGGCTATTACCCGTTTTGTCAGTCAATCTTACCCTGGCATAGGGCGTGTTTTTTTATTAAAACCTGAAACAGGGAAAACTCATCAATTGCGTGTAGCATTGAAAAGCTTATCTTCACCAATATTGGGTGATCCTCTATACGCTGTGAGCCAATCTGATAAAATAGACCGCTGTTACTTACATGCTTGGCGTTTAGCTTTTTCTTTTAGAGGGGAAACCTATCGCTTTTATAATGATCCTGATTTTGGTGAATATTTTACGAGTGATGTATTTAAAAGTCTATTAAAGGCGTGGCCAGATCCACAGTCTTTTACGTGGCCAACTAAATAAATTTAAGGAGAGATAATGTCGGATTTAGAAGAGCAAAAACAAA
Source organism: Sarsia tubulosa (assembly GCA_036873855.1). Classification (NCBI taxonomy): domain Eukaryota; kingdom Metazoa; phylum Cnidaria; class Hydrozoa; order Anthoathecata; family Corynidae; genus Sarsia; species Sarsia tubulosa. Next base: position 9,590 of record JAYJMI010119763.1, read on the forward strand.
GAGATTTCAACGCCAGAACAGAGGAAGATAAACAGGCCTTTTTGGAAAATACTTGGTGTGATCATTGTCAAGAAGTGAACCTTGGTTTATATCAGCCCAATGAATACGAGCAGGGAAAAACGATTTATATAGAAGGCAAGTGTAACAAATGTCATTCAGTCGTTACCACGGAACTGACTGAAGACGATTTTTAACTATTAATTTCTCAGCATTTTATCTTTGTATATAAGGAAGTTTTTGTGACGAGTTACGATGATCGCTTTAGTGGGACACGCCGTATTTATGGCGATTTGGCGGTAGACCACTATCGGCAGAGCCATGTTTGTGTCGTTGGTATTGGTGGAGTAGGTTCTTGGGTTGCAGAGGCCCTCGTTCGTTCGGGGGTCGGCGAAATTACGTTAATTGACCTCGATGATATTTGCGTCACTAATACTAATCGTCAGGTGCATGTGCTTGACTCGTCGATAGGTCAATCAAAAGTTGAAGTGATGGCTGAGCGCTTGAGGCAAATAAATCCCGAGTGTCTAGTGCATGAAGAGAAAGTGTTCATTTCTAAAGATAATACGGTAGAGCTGATTTCTGATTCTTTAGATTACGTGGTCGACGCGATAGATTACGTAACAGATAAAGCGGCGTTAATCGGTTACTGTAAGCGCAATAAGATACCTGTGATTACGATTGGAGGAGCAGGTGGGCAAGTAGACCCTGTCTGTGTCACTGTGTCGGACTTATCGAAGACAAACAATGACCCATTGGCTGCTAAAGTTCGCTCGTACTTGAGGCGTCATTACGGTTTTAGTAAAAGTGGTCGCAGGTTTGCTGTTGAGTGTGTTTATTCAACGGAGCAGTTGAAATATCCTCAAGGTGATGGAACTGTTGATACCAAAAAAACAAGTAGTGCTGAAGGTGGTTTAGATTGTAATACTGGTTTTGGTGCCGCAACGGTTGTTACTGCAACATTTGCGATGGTTGCCGCTTCTCGAGTTTTAAATAAAATAGCTGCCAATGCGTCGCGAGTATAAAGATATGAGTGTCGGTCATAAAAGGAAGAGATGAAGCTTTTAGGCAGCCTCTAAAAACTAATTTTTACTGAACTCAGCTGACTTACAAACTGCAAAAAACTGTTTCAAGCATTAA
>JAYJMI010119874.1:0-10723 GCA_036873855.1 Sarsia tubulosa
GTTGTCTCTGCAATTCGACACACATTCTTCATTTAAAATACTTCCGTTTGTTGTCTCTGCAATTCGACACACATTCTTCATTTAAAATACTTCCGTTTGTTGTCTCTGCAATTCGACACACATTCTTCATTTAAAATACTTCCGTTTGTTGTCTCTGCAATTCGACACACATTCTTCATTTAAAATACTTCCGTTTGTTGTCTCTGCAATTCGACACACATTCTTCATTTAAAATACTTCCGTTTGTTGTCTCTGCAATTCGACACACATTCTTCATTTAAAATACTTCGGTTGGTTGTCAAAAGGCTTTGGTTGATGTTTCTTCGGAAGAATGTTAATAAAATGTTACTTACTTACTATTATGGAATGTGTATAAGACTGTGTATAGTTATTTATTGTGCTAATAGAGCTTAACGTTATTGTAAATTACTTTGGCCTTGCATTGTGTTTTACATCCTAATTTGACGATCTTCAATGACAGAGTCCTTATTATTACTGATATTATATAATGTTTCATTTTAGACACAATTCTGAAATGTTACGACTTAATCATGACATTGAAAGTTTAAAAGAGTTGCTCTATTCGTTTGAACAAAGTGTCAAGCAGAAAGATGATGTGATCACCAATCTCACACAAGTACTAAATAAACAAGTAAGTTATTTCAAGTAATCTCTCATAGATGATAAAAAAAAATGTTTAAAAATGGCTATATTTCTTTTCTGTTACTCAGCCAAACGCTTTTGAACACTACTTGAAGTGGATTAATTTTCGCAACGATTAATTTTCGCGGATTTCGCGGACTGTGTCATTTTCCGCAAAAATTAGTCCGTGCGAAAAATCCAAAATTTGGCTTCCGCGAAAATTAATCCACTTAAGGTAATAGCAAAAGAATTATTAGGATTCCCTGTTGATTTATACCTTGCTTTATTTTGTCCTATATAAGAAATATATGTGAAATATATTAATAAGGTTCAGTTTGTGATTGCGAAAATTGTTATTAAACCGATTTTTGTAATTTAAATTTTCTAGTTTTTTTCTTAGAAAGAAAAATCGGATAAAATTCGTTTGTTTAGTATGTGGAGGTTAAAGCACAATGACGAACAACGCCAAGGCTTTGCTACCAAGATGGCTGAAAAATATTATAATAAAACTCTATGCGCTAAAGTATGGGTGGGTTGGCGGAGTGTTGTAGAAAACAAATGGAAACAAAGGGTAGAAAAAGCCTGCCAGGTAAAATATTTGTGTGATTACATTAAAAAAAATCGAATTTGTCAGGTTATTAGTCAATTTGAAAAATCAGTTCTGTCAATTTGTCGGTTAGTAAGTTTGTTTTTTAAACTTTTTTTAAACAAGGTTTTGTCTTAGATCCTGACAACTGAGTTGACATATATGCATAATGTTTATTTAAAATTCACTTTTTCTAACAAAATTTAAAATCTACAGGGTAAAAAATAATTTACTTGCTAATTAGGACTAGCAAATTTATCTCATTTTAAGAAATAAATTGCGAATTTTGAGAAAATTTAACTAGCTAAAAATTATATTAGATATAATTTCTTGCTTTAAGAGTGTTTCCAAGATTCAAGATTCATCATTGTGCAAGTCTGCAACACAATGAACACAATAATCAATTTATTCTTTAGATCAAATCTCAAGAAATATGTTTACAATTGACACAAGATTACGAAGAACGCCTACAGGCTGTAAGCAAATTCCTTATCTTTTCAATATTCTTTATATTTTTTATCATTGTGAATTTTCATGATCTTGTTTGTATCTGTAAACTTTTAGTCGCAAAAAAGTTTATTTTGAATTTAATCCAAGAATTTGATCCATTCAATACCTACCCTTGTTTTATAATGCTCTTTTACATAAAAGAGGTTGATAAAATATATTGATAAACTATATTGATAAAATATTCGATGATCAAACTTAAAAATTATATGTTTTATCATATTTGTATTGCTAGAGGGGAGGTTTCTTAACTATTTTTTTGTCTAAAGCATGTAAAGATTTGTGCGCGGTTCTAAAGTAGGGTATTGGTAACCCTGGTAACCTTAAATTATACCACTGTTGTTGTTTTTTCCGTGTTCTGCTGTGGCTTATTATTTCAGATCTAAATACTTTAATACGGTTTCAAGAATTGTTATTCGTATTATAGTTACAGCGTGAACTTAATACATCACGAGGGGAAGTAGCACACATGCACACAGAACGTGATCATTATGAAGAGAATATGAAGAAAGCCTTCATGCGTGGTGTATGTGCTTTGAACATGGAAGCTATGTCGATGTTCAAAGATGGTAAACCTAATGAAGAGAGCTGTGATACGGAACGTGTACACCCCTCTTGTATACCGCCCAATGAATATCATACTCAAAATGCTCAAAATGTTGATGCATCAAACACTTTCCATAATGGGAATGAACAAACTAAAATGGGTATGAAGAAGTTTTTATGATTCCCGGTTTTGCCGACGTGCTCTTTTAAAATTATGCTCGTTCGTTCGTTAAATACAAGGCTTTCTCGGAATTGGCTCATTAACTTTTTCTGGTTTTATGGATTATGTTATGCTTCCATAATGGCTAAAACTGACGCCCCGACTCGAGAATATATAATTATTGAGCTTATTTCTTATTCTATGACTGTAATAAGTTGATAGTTTGAACCTTCAATGGAGAATAACAAGATTGACGTGGCTCTTTTAGTTATATCAAGGTTTTTATCGTCGTAGTTACAAGTCTTATAGCGATTAGTTAAAGTGATTGTGTCGTCTAGCTAATAACCAATCAGACTGCTTAGTTTTCGTATGTTTACACGTTTTATAGACGCTATTGAAACTATCGAAACTGTCAAATAAATAGACCCGTGTAGCGTTATAAAAATAAACAATACATTTATTTTTTCGACGAGTCAAAAAAATGGCCAGAGATTTGTTTTGCGACACAATCCCTTTAATGGACTTGAATTGACAATGAAAAAGTTGAATTGACAATGAAAAAGTTGAATTGACAATGAAAAAGTTGAATTGACAATCAAAAAGTTGAATTGACAATGAAAAAGTTGAATTGACAATCAAAAAGTTGAATTGACAATGAAAAAGATAACATTCAACAAACTTATTTGTGTACGTATTATTTATTTGTTAATTCTTTTTAGGTTCGAATAAACATGTAACGTTTAGCTCAACGAATAATATTTCAAATCGACCGCCATCTTGTAACAGATTACCGAACAACCGTAAAAGTGTCAACGTTAAAATGACCGGTAAACGAGAACTTTCGAGAAAAGAACAACATTCGGGTAAATATGTTTTGTAGACAACAAATATTTTCATGATTTGAGAACCAGTTAATGGGAAATTAAGGTCAAAAAATTTTGTTCTCTTTTGTTACAATTTTTTACAAAGCTCAAACTAAATAGCTCGAAAATCGAAATTTCGCAGCTTCTTCATTTTTAATAGCCCAGTAATTTGAAGTCGAACTTTGGGTGTCACGTGGTTTTTCGTCTGTCGTAAATTTAAATCTGCTCTTTTATAATTTGTATTTTGATGGATGAGGCAAAAATATAAGCTTTTCTGTGACTGTGCATAGACCAAGGAGCTTTAAAATAAGAAGCAGAGATATCCAATAAAATCTCTATTATAACTTCTTTACAAAGCGGTATTACTTTGAAACCTAAGCGTGATTCGCTCTAATGACATTTTAATTGGTGTAAAATAGATTCTAGACAAATTTTATTTGATGCAATATTTTATTTTCTACTTTTATTGGTCCATGCATAAATTATTATGTAATATTATTTGGCTAAATAAAGGGCAAAGCAATTTTTCAAATTTATGCACAAGATTTTTGTATCGAAATTAAAGCAAATTGAACTTATCATGCTTTGAAGTTCCAAATTTTAATCTCAAATTTTCGTCTTTTTAACCAACTTATAATTTTTATTTGTAATTACTTTTGTAGTTTTTACTTTAGGGTAACGCGAGTTATGCACCTTTAAAAAGTAGTTAGTCTGAACAAAATTTTAATTTTTAAACCAATCAAATTATCAAAAAGCTAAATAAGATGACATTTACACTGTTTTAATGACAGTGCAGCTGCTTTTACTGCTTTTTGTTTTTAACATAGGTAATTGTTTTTTTGGAATAGTAGTATAAAAAGCAATGTTATTTTCTACTAAGCTATTAATTTTATTTGATCTTTTTCCTTTTTTCCAATTTATCACAAACAGTGGATACTAAAGAATTTTTTCAGTAAAGGCATTGTCTAAAATCTTAGACCAGTAAAATGTTGTACCAGAAGAAAAATCATGTGTGGTATAATATGCTTACAAAACATTTCGGGTAGTCTATCACTTCAAATTTTGTATTTCATCTTCTTATATTTTTGAGGAACGGCGGGTAAGCAATCAACTATATCATCGATTAAAGTTGAACGACATCTGCCAATTGATAAACTAGCAAGCAAACCTTCGACATTGAAACAGAAGAACGAAATAAATAAACTATCATATCAAAATAAAGTAAAAGTTGTGGACTGATAAATACTGATCTGACTTATTTATTTGCTAAGAGCAATCACTGTTTAACGCTTATTCTACCGTAAGTGAAGAACTTTCCGGGGATTTTATTTTCGCGATCAATGACTCAAAAAGTTGCACAATTCGCGGAATTTGTTTTCGTGATTAAGGTCACTTTATTCGTGTGGAAACTATAATATTTATTGAAAAAAAAATTGGAAAAAGGGAAACTTATTTGTTTTTGAAATTTAATTTCTCGAGTTTGGTCCAAAATCGCGAAAATAAATTCCTCTAAAATTTCTTTCTGCGAAAATGTCCTTCCTTAAGTAGCTATTTTTGTGGAAGTTTCTACAGCCAAACATTTTATTAAATTAATTTGCGAAAGTTTATCTTTTAGATTGACAATTTTTTTTCAATCAATTTTTCTTATTTTTATACACTAGAATCTGAGATTATACTATGATGCTCAAAAGTTCATCTTAAAAAAGCCTTAAAATTGAAGTTATTGCTATAGTAACTCCTTTCCGTTAATGTTTATTAATCTAGACAATATTTGGGCACTACGACCTACATAAATTTGGACCTATACTAATGCTATATATTGTACTAATGCAGTCTTAGAAAGTAGTTGCGAGTAATTTTTGCTCTGCATCACGGAGGATATCAGGAGTAAAAGACTTAGTGTTTTTTTGAAAAAAGTATTTAAATGTCCATAAAACTTTTTTGTCAGTTCAGACTCGAAACGGTGTCGGAGATGAAAAAAAAATATCAAATCTTTTTGTCATATCTCGTTTCGGAAATATTCCTGTTTAAAGGACGAAATTAGAATTTTTTTACTGTTTTCAAATGATGTCAGCAAGTTATCATTAAATTTTCAATCAATTGAAATTAGTTGATTGGTCTTTTCAACGATATATAACATCCCCAGATCTGGGGATGTTATATATCGTTGGTCTTTTGTTGCACTATCGAATAAAAGTATCAGTTGTTGGCTTTAAAACCACTTTCCAATAGATATAATTGATTGAAAATTTAATGATAACTCGCTGACGTCATTTGGAAACAGTAAAAAATGTCTTATATGGTCATTTAAACATCAATATCTCCGAAACCAACCAACTCAGAAAAATATAATTGAAAACTTTTTGAATCTCCGCTTAGGCGACATAGTCCTATAAATTCAGTTTCGTTCGACCAGTTTCGTTTTAACAGCTAGCTATCTAGCTAGAACATTAATAGGTGTTAAGGAAAGTGCAGTAATGCTTTGTGGTTATACATTTTCGTTATGAAAGTATCATAATATTTGTTTCAATTCAGTTGTAACACTTTAATGACAGTTTGTAAATATTTTTTAGAATCACCAAATGTTTTAAAATTTTAGTTTTTACTGTGATTATTATTTCACTTCTATTTGAGTCTTTATTTGGTTTAATTTATTGATAACCACTCACGCCCAATCCACCTCCCTCCATTTTGACTGGATAAAAGCCTGGGTACCAGTTTGAAGGATTGTATTTAAGTCACTAAGAAACGAAAGAGATTCGTATGTTATTAAATTTTAATGTTTTCATAAATATCTACATGTGGTTTTATCTAAAATATTCTATATAAAGGATCTTTTTGGGTTTCATTAAATGTTTCTTACTTTAAAAACACTTACTATTATGAACATGTTTTTTAGTTTTTCATATTTCCAATAGAGTGCGGTTTTTGTAACATACGCAGATGAATAAAAGCTCTGTTCTTGAAAAAAAAAATAAAAAATTCTCGCATCGAATTAACACAAATTTTAGTAGAAGGAGAACATAAAACAAAACAAAACACAATTACAAAAAGGAGAAAAACATAGAATATTAAAAATGTTTTTTTCTGTCGGTCAGGTTGATATGAGAGTACCAAAATGAAATCTAGATCTATAAGTAATCTTTCTGATAAATTACCTTATAATAAATATGTAAACGTAGTATATAACCCTGATGGGTTTTGCATTGATAGCCGTGTAGCTCAAACGTTGAATGAAATAAAAAATAATAACGAAGCGTCGTCATATCAACATAACCGGCTCCCTCCGATAAATATATCACCCATATCATCGGGTGTGAGCAACGTGGATGCAAGGAGGTTCATGGTTAATACAAGACTTACTGATGCACGATCAAGTACTAGAGAAGAAATAGAGGAGCAAGCTTATCCTTTTTACCATCGAGATTCTGTATATAGTAGTGGAGGCTCGCTAGGTGTATTACATGAGAAGCAATGGCTGGTTGATCAAAGTTATGTTAAAAACAACGAAGAACAAAGTTTGAATAGAAGATCTAACGCCTTTCTCATATCATATTATGATCACTTAGATAAACGACGTAGTGTCGCCGATGAATATGACGTTGAAACTGTATTTTCAACAAATTCCGATGTTAATTTAGAAAATCAACCAGAACAAAATTTATCTTATGAAAACACACAGTTAGAACAAAATTTACCTTTAGAAGAAAGTGTTACCGCAGAACAAAGAACGTATGAAAACATTACAAAAAATACTATTCCGTTAATTGATATTATGCAGAACATAAAAGCTCAAAAACCAGCACCTCGAAAGGAAAAATTACCAGTTTTGATACAAAATGAAAACGATAGAGCTACATGCTGGTTAAGATCGTATGTCAATGTTTCACATGCGCAAAACGTTAATTGGTATCACGTGTTAGAGGCAACAGACGATATGATCAAACAATCGAAAAAATATAGATAATATTTGTCAGACTACATTTAGGTGTAGTTTAGTGCAGTAAACGTTTGTCATCTTATTTATGCAGTGCAAAAAAACTAGAGCTGCACACTGATTTTTGTCCATGCAGTAAACCAGTAAAGAAAGCATGGTGTAGTTATCCACGCTTTCCGAATTGTTCCGAATTTAAAACTTGATTGATGTCAATTACCAAAATATTAAGCGTGCTTAGAATTGAAATAATCTACAAGAATGTTATCTTTATATTGAGAGAAATAGAGAAAAATTGTAGTTTTCTTATAGTTTTTGTATTAAACCCTTCAAAAAATACTTGCAAAGTGTTAATGTTAATACAAAAAATTCAGCCGCTTGCGGCAGAGAAGTCAGCGAGGAAAGAGAGGAAGGTTGAAATATGAAGCAAGCATGAAAATCTAGAAGTATGAAAAACAGAGATGAAAAACAATAAAGCATAGGAAACAGTAGAAAAACAGTAAACAGAAAAAAAAAAAAAAAAGCTCCGGAAAAAAATTCCGGAAAATTGTTCCGCAAATGCTCCGGAAATGTTCCGGAAAATTGTTCGATTCCGTGTTCCGTGTACGAGAAGACCAAAAATCATATGCATTTTAACAAAGAGTTAGAAAAAAAAGGAATACCACACTAAAAAAAAGTTAGAATTGTGAATTGTGATTTTTAAAGTCATTTATTAAGCTATTGTGGCCTAATACACCGTACTAGGGTAAACACCGCCATTTTGCTTGATGAGCAGGTTTTAATTGCGTGGTTGCTAAAAATGTTTTGTTTTTTTGCTGTAGTTTCGAAACTACTTGGCGAATGTTTTTTGAAACTTTACAGATATTTAATATAACATATAACTGGCATTTTGGCAAAATTTTATCATATAAAAATGTTTTGTTCTCTATAAAATGACCAAGTAAGGGCGTTTTTTGCCCCAAATATGCTACGAAGCAAAGATTGTGAAAGTTATAGCAATTTAAAGTTTCTGAAATTTTCGGATTCGTGACGTTGCAGGTGCGAGGCTAAAACGTAGATATGAATTGATAAGGAAACATAAAGTGCTTTTTCACTAACTTTTATAAGTAAATAAACAAAGCATTTAAAATATAGATACTTCTCATAGTTTCTTAAATCCTTAAAAGTTATCTATGTTCTATTTTTATTGCCCTCTCTATAGCCATCTGTAGTCATTTTTCTGGATATTTCAACATAAATATTCGCACCTGTGACGTCACAATTTTATTTTATTTATTTAAACAAATGCTTTTTCTGGGCTAACAAAACATTTTTAGATTTTTCGTTAATATTTTCTTGTTCAGGTTGCAAAGGAGCTTCTTTTAAGACAAAGTCGTTACCTTACCCTCAGTTCCCCTTTAAGTAAAATTTGATAAAATTACAAAATAATGAAATGAATCAACAAAATTTTATAATAAATAATTTTTTTAATGTAATATTAATTTTACTTAGCCTTTTTCAAAAACTCTGTCTACGTGGCTTTGTAGCACATTAAGGGGAAAAAATGCCTTTATTTGGTCATTTTATAGCGAACAAAACATTTTTAGATTATGAAATTTTGCCCAAGTAGTTTTGAAACTACAGCAAAAAAAACACATTTTTATCACCCACACCATTAAAATCTGCTCCTCAATCAAAATGGTGGCGTTTACCCGAGAACTATCAACTTATGGTATTGTTTGTAAAGTTTAAAGCTTTGGTTGTAGAGATATTTGCATTTAAGTTACAGTGATTTTTGCTGAGTCAGCACTTTTTAAGCATTTTTGTGAATTTTTAAATGCAAATATCTCTACAACCAAACCATTGTTTGACAGTGCTTGAAAAGATCTTTCTGTTGCACCTAATCAATATTGTTGAAATTATGTAGATAAAGTGCTGATGTCATTTAAAAACAGTTAAATATGCGAAATTTTGGTCCTTAAAATGCAAATATCTCCGGAACCAGATATGAAAATACCATTTTGAATACCTTTTTCCTCATCTCCTCTTTAAGCCTGATTCAACTAATAAAAAATTGGTTAGTTGCATTAGATAGCTCTGCTCAATAACTTTCGAAAAATGGTATCATTTGTTGGGTTTTGGGCATTAGTTCTGGAGATATATCAGGTTTTAGTTTCAAATATTAGGCCATATTTTTTGCTGAGTCAGCAGTTTTTTGGACAAATTAGACCCCTTTACGTACTTATATCTCTATAACTAGTACCTAAAACCCAACAAACGATAATATTTTTAGAAAACTATTGAATATATATATCTAATGCAGCTAACCATTTTTTAAAAAAGTTTACCTATAAAGTGCTGACGTAGGTGCAAAAGAGCCAAAATTGGCTGTTTTTGGTCCTTAAATTGACAATATCTCGAGAATTATATAAGAAAAATTAACTTTCAACCCCATTTTTTTCATCGTCTCAATCAGACCAATGTAATGAAGTCATTTATTTTAAGCATAAAATTAGTTACAAATTTCACTATTTATGGGTCCTCCCTTTAAAATACGTTTTGGTCCTTAAATGTCAATTTCGTCAAGAGTTTTCTCAAGGTCAAAATGATGGGGATTTTTTTTTGGTGATTGCTGACATAGTCCTAGACTTTTGTGCCAATTTTCATCACTACAGTGTTATTTTACCTAATTCCACTCCATATGATATTTAAAACTTTTTTTTTCAAAATGCACAAGCAACTTTGCTGCTCAAATCAACGCATTCTGGTCCTTAAAATACACACTAGAAAATTCAGCTCTGCAGACGTTTTTTTCCTCAACCTCGTTCCCAGAATAAATATTCGCTAAGATAAACGAGGTTGTTTTTTCCTGAAACTATACATGATTACCTACAAAATTAAACAGGTTTAAATTTGCCCCTCTGATCCATGAGGTTGACCCCCCTGGCTACTAGACTATATAGTTAGGCCATGCATAATGTCATATTGCGAAGACTAGATCAAAATAGGAATAGTTTGTGAGAAAATCGATTAGGATTAGGAAATAAAGCGAGATTTATCTTTATCCAGTTGAAATGTTATAAATGCATTTAAGAGCTAGGCATTAGTATAATTTAGGCAAAATGAACTGTTTACGTGTGTTTTTAGTGCGTCAACTAATATAGTCAGGGCATATAATGAAAATAACTGCCAAAACTGGGAAAAAATAATATCAAGCTGAAACTTTGCAAAATAGTTAAGATATGTATTGGGACCCACCAAAAAAAAGCCCCATTAATCCAATGGGAGGTAATCCCGTTATTGCTCTCCTTCGCTTGGGGTATTTGAGTAAAGTTAGTACCATGTACTTTTTCAAAAAATATTTTTCCAAATTTCCAAAATAATGATATGGTTGAATCCGTCTTGAAGAGGAGATGAAGAAAATGGTACTAAGTAAGTTTTGATATTTTACTTGGTTGACCGACACAATCCTAAGACTTATTTCTAGAAGGGACCAAGGCCGGTGC
>JAYJMI010119985.1:0-13353 GCA_036873855.1 Sarsia tubulosa
ATTTCTCAGAATTGCTTCATTATTTTTTCCTGATTTTTTGTATGATGCTAGACATCCGTAAATGCTAAAAAGTGACTGAGCTGAATATTTTAAAAATTCTTGTTCACCCAAAATCTGGGTAAATGGGGCAAATTTGGACCCAAAATGGACATTTTGCCCTATACCTCAAGATCTGTTCATTAGATTTTTCTAGTTTTTTGCATGAAGCTTTAACATAATAGGAGGTAGAAAGTTTCACTATTCCTGTATTTCTGAAAATTCTTGTTTTGGGCAAGCAAGGCAATTTTGCTTTTGCTTATTTCGCCCTATATCTCAAGATCCGTTCATTAGATTTTTCTAGTTTTTTACATGATGCTATAATAATGTTCTTTATTTCAATTTGGTAAAAAGGTTACAAGAAATTTTTATTTTGGTTATTTTTTGCCCTGAGCATAATAAGAGGTAAAAAATGATACTAATCCTTTATTTCCAAAAGTTTTTGTTTTGTGCAAGCAAGGCAAATTTGGGCCTAGGAATAGTGAAAGGGGTTCATAATTTTACAAATGCTCTTAAATCCAGAAGGAATCAAATTCTGATGTGAAATAAAACTATTGGCAAATCTAATTTTATTTTATTTCAAATACAGTAAACAAATAAAAAAAATTAAAAGCGTTCACAACCTTTAATGGTTTATTTTCTTATTTTCTGAAAAATATACAGTAGGTGTTTTTGCATTATTATACTTACAGGTTTTTGAAGAAAAATCTTGACCTCTTTTGGGCTAGATTAGACCCTGTGAACCATAGATAAATACAATTTTTTAATCTATATTATGTATCATAGTTCTGAAAATTCTTGTTTTTTTGGGGGTCAATTAGTAATTGATTCCTTGTTTTATTTTTTCTGAAATTTTCTGATTTTGTCTTGGAAAAGGGGTCAAAAGTTCAATTCACAGCTTTTCAGCAAGGTCGGCAAGGTTAGTTCACAGCTTTCCCTGTGAATGTGCATAGACCAAACTTTAGCGTGGTCTATATTCATAGGCTAGATTTTGAGATGTTTTTTTAGGTAAGTAAGTTTATTTTGCTATCATTACAAAAAATACAGATAAAATTATCTAAAATAAATGGTTACATAACTTACTTTTCATATTTTTCCCTCGTAGATGCTAGTGATATTTTGAAAGGCAACCTAAAGTTAATTCTTGGGTTGATATGGACTCTGATTTTAAAATACCAGATCAGCTTACCGATGATGGATGATGACGATGAAGGATCCAGAGATATGACACCAAAACAGGCCCTTATGGGATGGGTCAAGTCAAAACTTCCACCTGAGGTATGACAAGTTTTTCTTTTTTAGGAGAAATATTGTCCTTCTAAAGGTCAATTTAAAATATTCCAATAAACAAAAGGCATCAAGCATAAAAGTACAGGGATAGGATAGATATTTACCAAAAAGGGCATTTTTTAATAAAAAAACTTTTTCCACAAAAATATATTTTTGCAACTTTCGGACACAAGTGTAGCAAAACTTTTTAAACTTGTTTATTAGTATTTAATTCATTGATGCAAAATTATAAAATAATTAAAAGTATTAAGGAATTGTTAAAATCATTTGAAATTTAGTAAAAATGTTTTACTTTTATTATAAATGTATGGTTTATATTATAATACTATAAACAAGAGTTCTTCTTTACTAAGCTGTCATTATATTTTATCAAACATATTTTAACAGGTTCGCATGAATAATTTTAATAAAGACTGGAACTCAGGTAAAGCAATAGGAGCATTAGTAGATTCTATTGCACCAGGCTTATTCCCTGACTGGGAGGATCTAAAAGCAGAAGATAAAGTTGAAAATGCACGCAAAGCTATGAAATTGGCTGAAGATTGGTTAGGTGTTCCACAGGTTTGTGAAGAAAAAACAAAAGAAAGGATCCTCATAGAGAAAGTACTAAAGTTCAGCACTTTTAGTATTAGATTTCATGAGTATCCTTTCTTTCATTTGAAATCTTATTTTGAAATGTATTCTTCTTTCTTTTATCAATTAGTTAAAAGTGAGAAACTTTAACAAAGATTGGAATGATGGAATTAAAATTGCCAGTTTAGTTGAATCATCAGCACCAGGTCTCTTTCCTGAATGGGAGGATCTATCGCCAGAAAACGCAGTGGAAAATGCGAGAGAAGCTATGAAGCGAGCAGAAGATTGGTTAGGTGTACCACAGGTTAGATTCTAAATAAACAACAAAATGACAGCAACTACGACACACACGGATTGACTTGGAAATTATCCTACAGCCTACCGAAAAAATTACAAATACGCACTGTAACGCCAAACCTAACCTGACTTTACCATAACTACATACAACTAAACTTATCGAATACATATTACATGACATGACTAAAACTTACAAAATAATTTATACCATTTTCTTCTTTCTAATAGTTTTAATTATTCTAATGTAACTTTTAGAAGACATTTAATATACAATGACAACTGCAAAAATTCTAACCACAACTGCAAATGTAACAGACTGATAGATACGACAGGAAAAAATACAACAACAAACAACAGACATACATACAAACAAACTACACACTAAACTGACAAATGACTTTAATAACTGATCCGACTCTTACTGACTTTTGTTTATACTACATTGATTTCATAGTTAGATAATAGACTAGTTTTATACAACTTGTAATAATATTTATATTTTACATTTTGTTAGTTTTAGTAGAGAAGAGATCAGATTTTATTATAGCAGGTACTGTATATCAATAGTATCTAGTATAGTTTAGTTATAGTTATTTATAATTTCTCTTACGTTTATTGAAAACCTTTACTTTAGGTTATTACTCCGGAAGAAATTACAAATCCAAATGTGGACGAATTGTCAGTCATGACATATGTCTCATATTTTCCGGAAGCCAAAGTAAAACCAGGTGCACCACTTAAACCGAAAATGAATGATGCTTCAAAATGTAGTGCTTCTGGCCCTGGATTACTAGAGCATGGTGTAGTTGTCAATAAACCGGCAGACTTTACCGTCTTCTCGTCGGGATCATCAAGGGGTAAAATCAGTGTACAAGTTTTTGGACCTGGTCGCAAAGCAGTTGATTGTATGGTTCAAGACAATCACGACAACACATACTCATGCCAATATACCGCAATAAAACAAGGTAGATATTATATTGTAATAAATTTTTTCTTTTAGTTGTAGTTTATTAACATTGTAAAGTTATTTATGTATTTATGTAAATAATAGAAAGGTTTTGTTAAGACATTTGATTAGATGTGAATGAAAAGTTGATTTGTGTTTCAGGTGTATATGATGTGCATATCAGGGTTGGAGGACACCACATTCCGAAGTCACCTTTCAGAGTGAATGTTGCATCTGATCTTGATACAAGCAAAGTTGTTGCGAGGGGACCAGGTTTAGAAGCTCACGGTTTAATTGTGGGTCGACCAGCTCAATTTGAGGTCATTGCCACGGAAGCTGGTAGTGGTGATCTCGTAATTGATGTGATTGATCCAAAGGGAAATAAAAAGACCGAATTAAAAGTTGACGACAAGGGAAATAATGTTTATCATTGTACCTATATGCCAGTTCATACTGGCAGGTATGTTATAGTGGTCAAATATGGGGGAAAAGAAGTCGCCAAGAGTCCATATCATGTGAATGTAACTCCGGCTGCAAATAGAGTAAAAATATACGGGCCTGGATTAGAAGCAGGATTAAAGACCGGCAAACCAGCAACGTTTACAATTGATTGTTCAGAAGCAGGGGAAGGAGGATTAGATGTAAATGTTGCAGGACCAGGAAAGGGAGAGGTCACATGTGATTTAAAAGACAATGGGGATGGTACATTTACATGCTCATATCGACCAACTAAAGCTGGACAATATATTATTACAGTTAAATTCGATAAAGGGGTTGTACCTAAATGTCCTGTTAAGGTGTCTGTTGGATCCACTGCTGATCCGTCCAAAATTAATGCCTGGGGTCCAGGTTTGGAGAGAGGTGTAGCAGGTAGACCAGTAGAATTTTACGTCAACTGTAAAGGTGCTCCTATTGATAATCTTACAGTTGGTGTTGAAGGACCAGGAGAAGCCAAGGTGGAAATGAAAGATCAAGGTAATGGCACAGTAACTGTAATATATTATCCAACCAAACCTGGGCGATATATTATTCATGTAATGTATGATGAAATTGATATCAAAGACTCACCATATTCAGCTTCTATCAGCCCACGGGGGGATGTAGCTAAAGTTTATGCTGATGGACCTGGATTGAAGGAAGGTAACATGGCTGGTAAGTACTTTTTTGTATTGATAATCACGTATATACATTATTAATTAAATTAATTTACAAAAATTGTATGTGTATTGTATTGTACAGTATGGGTAATCTTACCTCAAAATTTGTTTTGGCTAAAATAATTATCTGTACTTGAAAGTTAAATTAAAGCCTATGTATGTAGTTGTAGTTTCTATTTATTACTTACTTAAGTTTTAGTTTAGTTTATTTTCATAGTTTTCATTCTATAAAATATTGTTGGTAGAAAAAATATACTTTAAAACTTTAGGCAAGACAGCTGAAAACTTTACTTAACACTTTAGGCATGCCTGCTGAAAATATACTTTTAAACTTTAGGCAAGCCAGCCGAGTTCACCGTTTTCACAAAAGGTGCAGGTGTTAAAGGAACTGTACAAGTAAAATGTGTTGATGAAAGTGGAAACGAGGTTGATTGCAATGTGAAAGACAACGGGGATGGTACCTTTACTGTCACATATAGTCCAAAAACACCAGGGAAATATGTTATCACTATAAGCTTTATGGATGAGCAAATTCCAAAATCACCTGTCAATGTCACTATTCTACCTTTCAGTGACCCAACTAAAGTTAAAGCTACAGGTGCTGGCTTGCAAGGTATGTCCCTTTATTTCTATTCTTGCAATTTTATAATTATAACTTACTACATGTTACAAAACCAAACTTACTATGAAAAATATCATGATGAAATGTACAAAGTATGTTGATTTATCTTTGCTTCATTTGGTGTTGGTTTGCAGATAAAATGGCTAGATATTTCAACAGGTTTAGGAAAGAACTATTTAAAGAATGTTATCGATTTCAATCTGTGGTCGCATATGACTTCCTTCACATAAATTATTCATCTTTATAAAAAATTCTTTTCCTGCTTTCTATTTTGCTGATATAAAGCTTTGTAACCATTAGTTAATTATTTTCCCAGTAATTTTTAAAATATAATTTGAATCCCTTGCTTCACTGAAGGGAGCCTATAATTCCAAAGTTAGATTGAAGAGCTTCAGAACATAAAAGTCCCTGGAACTAGCCAATCTATTAATTCAATGTGTTAAAAAGATTGCTGCCATGGTTTCTATTTTAAAAATACCAATACTGGTATGTGACATGATGAAATTAACTATAAAACCTAATACTGAAAATGCTAAAATTCCCACAACTTGAGAATAAAAAAAGATTTACTGTAAAGAAAGAAAGAAAGATTCAATTCAAAGATTCTTTTTAATCTGTGCCTAATTTGTTGTATCACCTTCGGACTTCATTTAAGAGTCCTACCATTATTGTTTTATATTATTTTTTGAAATGTTATGCTAAAATTTGTGTTGCATGCAATGAATGTCAAAAAGTCAAATTTTTGTATATTACATCACTATTTCGCATAATACCTAAGGCTACAGAATTATTTGAAATATATGCAAATTATTTTGTAAACCAAACAAATTAATAAAAGAGTTTTATCAGAATCTGCTCATTTGCTGTATGATACTTTTTTAAAGTTATTTATAAATAAGAATATCAATAAAGTATATTCATTTTGTTTTGATTATAATGGACTTTCTAAAAGTCTAAGTAGTTGTGTTTAATTGTCTGTAATTTTGATATTTTGATTTGATTTTTTAAATGGACTTTCTAGCGTTTTATATTATTACAAAATCGAAACAAAAGCACCACTTATTAATTTAGTATTATTATAGAGATTGATTATTTGTTGGGCAATGATGTAGGAATTTAGAGAAATATAAAACAGTTTTTGTTAATCCTTATATTTTGTTTTATTTCAATATTAGGTGGTAAAACAAACAAACCTGCTAAATTCAGGATTGATGCTAGCAAAGCCGGTGAAGGAGGTATCGGTTTAACAATCGAGGGACCAACAGAATCTGAAATCAAATGTGATGACAACGGTGATGGCACCTGTAATGTCGAATATCTACCCAATGAATCGGGAGATTATAAAATCAATGTCTTATTTGCTGATCAACATATACCTGGAAGTCCTTTCACATCTACAATATCAGATGAATTTGATGCTTCAAAGGTACTTAGAAAGTAGTAATTGGTTTTCAGAACTCCCTTATCTTTTGACTAATATTATTTCTATTTTTGTAGTTGAACCAGAATTTATTTTGGAAAATAGATTTTAAAAAAGATTTCCTCTATTTTCAAATTTATCAATAACTTGAATACTGTTAAGAGCATATTTTAAAAAAACAAGTAATATTTACTATTTCACATTCCTACCAAGTTAAATTTAGGGCGGTATTCCGAAAATACAAGAATTTCTTTATTTATGCATGAAAAGTATATAGACTGAACAGTTGATTTTCATTCATTAATATTTCATCGTCAATATAATTCAATGTATTCAAGTTGTTTTAATTAAAATGTTCTTCCCTTGTCAATCAATTCGATGTCAAATGTTTAATAATCTTACAATCAATAGTTCTGACTAAAGTTATTCAGAAGAACCCACTTTGAAATTTATATGTTTATAGCTGCTATGTGACACACACAACTGTAACATGATAAAAAAAGTTTTTCATTTTCAGTATACTTTAGTAAAAACTGATTGATTATAATAATATTTTTGTGGTATTTTATAAGATGTGATGAAATCAAACACATGAAGAAATGCGCCTCATAAGTTGGGCAAGATGGGTTAGACCTTTTGTAGTTTTTCTGTTTTCATTCAAAATTCCACTTAAATAAGACTACAATTTGATACATCATTTTTGTATACTTTTTGTAAACTATGAATTAATATCTGTTTGTTTAATTTTAAGGTTAAAGTTGATGGACCAGGATTAAAGCCTGGTAACAAAGCTGGTAAACCATGCAAAATCTCTATTGATTCACGAAAGGCTGGTAAAGCTAAGACCAATGTTGAGGTTGTTGATGAAGTTGGCAACCCTGTAAAAGTCGATCTTGTGGAGGAAGAGCCAGGATTATTTTCATCCACATACTTTCCAGAGAATGAAGGTACATACAACAACATTAAGACATCTTTAGAAAAGACAAACAACTATTAGTTCTAGCATTGCTCTCCTATCTTTAATTTTACCATCTTTAATTTTCATGATGTATATTATATTTCTATATTTCTGAACTCATATTTGTATGTTATATTTCTTGTATAGGACAACATACTGTCAATGTTACATTTGGCGGTAAACATGTACCTAAAAGTCCTTGCAAAGTTAAAATCAGTCCATCATCCGATGCTTCAAAAGTTAAAGTGTTTGGACCTGGTATCGATCCAACCAAGGTCAAATCATTGGAACCAACATATTTTGAAATAGACGCTTCAGAAGCTGGGGAGGGAAATGTTGACATCAACATCGAACCATGTGGTAAGTTGACGTCACTAATTTGAATTTAAAATTAAGTGGTGATTTTTTAAATTTTGAGTTTTTAACTCATCATTTAATAGTGTTCATGAACAGATACTTGTGCGAGAATGAAATTCTTAAGAACTTGTAGTTTATGTTAAGCTGTATGCTTGATGTACCAAATCTATGCTTGTTTTGTTAAGCATGATGTTATGTTATTTAAAACGTCTCAACTATTTTTGACTAGATTCTAGCATGCCTAAAGTGAAAGAGATTGACGTGAAAGAAGGCAAGAAACCAAACTCTTACATTGTCACTTACATTCCACCAAAAGATGGCGAATATATGATCACGGTTACATTTGCTGGTGTTGCAGTTCCAAAGAGTCCATTCAAAATATCTGTTAAACCAGGTTGTGATGCATCTCAATGTAAAGCACATGGAGCAGGTAGGATAGAAGTGGTCTTAAAATAAAAATGTTGCCTAGCTAAATTGCATACAGTAGCTTTGAAACATTTGGCATAATAAACATTTAGAGAAGCTCAACAAAATTTGTCACATTTTTAAAAATTCAAATAATGTTTCTCACTTGGTTTGAAAATACCTTGAATTATATTATAATCTCAAGTAGGATCTGAATCATTTTAATAGAGTCACAATAAGGCGGAGTTTTTGTAAATATGTGAACTGTTTTTGCGTTCAACAATATGCCTTTCTTTATATTCATACCAATGCAAAGTACTTCAATTATGATATTTTTCATGCAGGACTTGAAGAACCAATTGTTGGCCAAGAAAATGTTTTCACTGTCGACGCACCACCAGAGGCTGGTAAAGCACCTCTCACTTGCACCATTGATACTCCATCAGGAAAGAAAATGAAAGCTTCAGTTACTGATAACGGTAGTCAAGGTTTTGATGTCAAATGGACACCTAAAGAAGTTGGAAGACATAAGTTAACAGTGAAATACGGTGAACAAGAAGTGCCTGGAAGTCCATTTTATGTTGATGTACTTGGAAAACCTGATCCATCTAAAGTAAAAGCTTATGGACCTGGTCTAGAAAATGCCTATGTTGACAAACCAGCTGAGTTTACTATTGAAACTAAAAATGCTGGTCCTGGAAATCTTGGATTAACAATTGAAGGACCAGAAGAGGCTGAAATTGATTGTAAAGATAATGGAGATGGAACATGTACTGTAACTTACGTTCCAAAGAAAGAAGGTACTAATATTACTATGGAGTTTTAAACTATTTTTTAAATTTTTTGGTTGAAAACTAAATAATTGTCTAAATAAAAAAACAGAAGATATCAAATATGCAAGTTAGTAAATATGCAGAAGTGTCAGCCGACCTTTAGATGAGTTTATCAAGAGTGACTTAAGTTTCTACATGTTTTTTAAACAAAGCCATACAAATACCATGTTTTAACTGACTTTCTTTTCTGCTTTATTTTAGGAGATTATGATGTTAATATCTTATTTGATGACACTCATGTTCCCAACAGTCCATTCAAAGTTGGTGCAACTCACCCTGTAGATGCAAGCAAAGTGAAATGTAAAGGTAAGGGAGTTGACAAGAAAGTTCCAGCTAGTTATCCAGCAGAATTTACTGTAGACGCCACAAAAGCCGGTAAAGCTCCATTAGAGGTAGATGTTGTAGGACCTAATGATGAGAAATATCCATGTGATATTAAAGATAATGGTGATGGTACATTTGACTGTGCCTACGTACCAGAGAAAAAAGGTATACTAATTTATTTTATTCTAAAATTGTTATTCAAAGCTATAAAACTAGCTAAATTTTACTCATGGAGGAAAAAATTGTTGAGTTTCGAACATCAGATTACAGACATTTGGAGAGAGAATAAATAAGCTTAAAACAGGTGCCATATTACTAAATTATATCTCATGTTATGAGTAAGATTGTATTTGAAATTCTCTAAAAAAAATTCTAGAAAATTTATCGTTCCTTTCAAGGATTCATTTCTATCGTAGATAGAAGTTCTGATCATGTTTTTCTGCTCTTACTCTCATAATATTTTCTAATATATGGTTTATTCATCAAATTCTGGTTTTATTTCCAGGAGTATACTGGTAATATAAATCCCTTGTTATTCTTAATATTCTCTTCACTTTTTAAAGGTCGATACTCTGTCACACCAAAATATGGAGGTACACCAGTTCCTGGCTCTCCATTCAAAGTTGCTGGTGAACCAGTTGGTGATGCATCAAAGGTCAAATGTTCAGGACCTGGTTTGGCCCGTCCTCATATTGGCCACGCTGCACCATTTGAAGTTGACACCAAGACTGCAGGTGATGGAAACTTAAATGTTAATGCTAAAGGACCAAGTGGTGAAAATATCCCTGTCAAGATGGTGGAAGAAGAAGAAGGAATTTTCGCTTGCGAATATATCCCAGAAGAACTTGGACCACATGAGTTGGAAGTTTTATATGGTGGGCAACCTGTTAAAGGGTCACCTTTCAAAGCTAATGCAACACCTGCTCCTGAGTTAGATAAAGTCAAGACACCAATCCTTGAAGAATTATTAGAAGCTGGGCCATGCGTTGAACAGCAGTTCGAAGCTCCAGTTGATTGTTCAGATGTACCAGATAATAAGGGGGCAAAATTATCGGGTAAAATCACTACTCCTTCAGGAAAGAGAGAAAAGGTAAATATGTTGTTTCTATTCTACTGTTATCATTCAAAATTAGGTACAAAAATAACGTACTTATTTCTAGGCCGCAGGTTCATACCATAGATGTTCTATAAATTTTGCTTTGTAAGTTTCAGCAGTCTGATAAATCTGAAACTTTTCTTCATTAAAGGTCAAAAAGTATCTTCCAACAATCCAACAATCTTTCATGTTTTATTCAACTTGTTTTTGTTTTGTTTAGGTTGATGTTAAGGATAACTTTGATGGTACCTTTGCATTGAACTACACACCAAAAGAAACTGGTAAATATATCTTAGACGTTGGTTATGATGGTATTCCAATCCCTGGAAGTCCATTTGAATTCGAAGTCACAGAGGGTGGACCGGAGAAAGTAAAAGTCTATGGAAAAGGTAATGCATCTTTTTAAATATAATTTTATAAAATAATATTTATACACATAGTTTGGCATAGTATTTTCACGGGTGATAAGGTTTTTAATTCAAAGTGGTGGTTATTTTGTTTTTCAACTATGTTGCAACATGAACTTCATTATTTTGACGTTGAGTGTTTTGTACTTAAAGGCTATTCCTATTTTAACATTCGGTTGGTTTAAAACACTAAATATTATGTCTTTCTCTCATTCTTTCTATCATTTAGTTATTTCTATTTTCGTTGGATTTGAATCATTATGCATAAATATGAAATTCTAATGCTTTTCTATTAGGCATCAAAAAGGGTGTTGTTGCTGTACCTTCAAGATTTACTGTTGACACGAAAAATGCAGGTCCTGGGGATCTAGCAGTTCAAGTCGAAGGTCCAAGTAAGGTCGATATCGAATGTGTAGACAATGGAGACGGTACCTGTGAAGTCACCTACGTACCTGTCGAAGCTGGAGAGTATGACGTCATCGTCAAGTTTGATAATCAACAAGTACCTGGAAGTCCTTTCAAACCACGAATTGTTCAAGACGAACCAGCAGTGGAGGTTGGACGACCATCAGATCTTTGTATGTCACCTGATTCAGTAGGAGCTAAAGACGTTCCTGCGTTAAAAGGTGTGTTACAAGCTCCATCGGGTAAAGAAAAACCGGTTGAAGTCACTGAAGGACCAAACGACTCAATCATTGCATCGTTTGTTCCAGAAGAACCTGGCAAGAATTTACTTCATGTTAAGAAACGAAACAAGCCAATTGAAGGCTCGCCAATCCCTGTTATGGTACGTGAAAAACCAGTGATTGGAGAAGAAAGCTCTATTCCATTGGAATGTCCATCAGATTGTAAATTACCAGAAGATATGCCATCATTAAAGGCTGTTTTAACACGACCAAATGGTAAAGACGAACCTTGTGGTGTAGAAGCTGGACCAGATGATACTGTAGCTATTTCATTTGTACCTGAAGAACCTGGTAAACATATTATCAAAGTCTTCAAAAATAACAAACAAATTGAAGACAGTCCATTTGTTGTCATGGTCGAAGGATCGCCAGATCAATATCCAAAAGTCGGACAACCTTGTGACAAAGAGTTCTATCAGCCAGAACCTTGTAGGCGTAGTGATGTCAGTAACATGAAAGGTACATTACGAAGACCCAGTGGTAAAGAAGAAACAGTTGATGTTAAGTTGGGTCCTGATGGAACTATTGCAGTTTCATTTGTCCCTACCGAAGCTGGTGAACATCTTATCAGTGTAAAGAAAGATGGCCGACATGTGCCAAACAGTCCATTCTCAATCATGGTTATTGATGAACCAACTGTACCAACAGTAGGATCTGAATGTGCTGCCAACTTTGACATTCCAGAATTAGACTTACCTAAAGACCTCAAAAATCTTAAAGGTACACTTACAAGACCAAATGGAAAAGATGAACCTTTAGAGTTGGGAGTGGGACCTGATAATTCATTAGCAATTAACTTTATCCCCAAAGAAGCTGGAAAGCATATGATAGGCATCAAGAAGAATGGTAAACATGTGAAAGACAGTCCATTTGAAATTATGGTTGAAGAAGGGAAACCAACTGAAGGAACACCGGGACGTCCAGTAGTTGGACAAGACTGTGGAGTAAATTTAGACATTCCAGAATTATCTTTACCAAGAGACTTAAAGAATTTGGATGCCGAATTGACTCGTCCAACTGGTAAGAAAGATAAGCTTGATTGCGATATGGGACCAGATGAGACACTTGCTGTTAATTTCAAACCAACCGAACCAGGTAAACATCTGATCGACGTAAAGAAACGTGGACGACCAGTCAAAGGTAGTCCATTTGAAGTGATGGTTGGACGTGCTCCAGTTGATGAGAATATGGATGAGATGATAGTGCCAGATGTTGAAGATGGTGTTAATCAAGGACGTAGTTTAGACGACTTATTAGGTGAGCCTAAACCATCAAGTGAGAAGCCTGTCACCGTTGGTTCACCTTGTGATGTCAATCTTGATATCGATGGCGTCAAATTGCCTGAAGACTTAGACCGATTAAACGCTGAGTTAACTCGTCCATCAGGTAAGAAAGAACCCGTCGAATGTACAATGGCAGATGATGGATCACTAGCATTAGGATTTGTGCCACAGGAAACTGGTAAACATTTATTGGATGTTAAGAAAGATAAGCGACCAGTGAAGGGTAGTCCATTTGAAATAATCGTTGAAGAAAGCATATCACCAGATTCCAAACCCACCGTCGGAAACAAATGCGACTTAGATCTTGATGTTCCAGATCTTGATTTACCACGCGAATTAAAAGATCTAAAAGCAGTTCTTACGCGACCAAATGGTCAGAAAGAACCAATCGAATGTACTTGTACACCAGAAAATACACTAGGATTAGAATTTACACCAAAGGAACCAGGACGACATCTCATAGATGTAACCAAACGTGGACGACCAGTGAAAGGTAGTCCATTTGAAGTTATGGTAGAAGCTTCTTCTGATGATCAAAAACCAACCGTTGGAAACAAATGTGACTTAGACCTTGATATTCCAGATTTAGATTTACCAAAAGATCTCAAAGACCTGAAAGCAGAGCTCACTAGACCAAGCGGCAAGAAAGAACCAATTGAGTGT
>JAYJMI010119986.1:0-10720 GCA_036873855.1 Sarsia tubulosa
TGGTGATATATAATGATATATTATACTCCAATATCGACAGTCAGATTAAAACTCAAGACCAATGGTTCAACTGACCATGGTCGCTCATAATTGTTTCAAAAATTAAATATTTTATTTAGCCAGTGCTTTTTTGTTTTAGTTATATATAACTTCCATTATTATATAACAGTTGTAGAAGTCTGAAGACTTATTTTCTATTATAACATGCTATAAATTATTGACAGAAGATTTAGAATCAAAATGAAGAAAGGAATTGAGAAATGAGGAATTGTCTATGTAAATGGTTTGTTGTACAGTAAATGATTTCTATAAGAAAGTTGGATTTCAAATGATTCTAAATGTTGCTATTTTTAAAACTCAAACAAACAAGCTGAATGGTCATCATCAATTTGATATAATATTTTTATATTTGATTATTTTCTTGTTACTTTATTTCAATTTCTACTCTAGCTTTTGGTTATTTTGAGGAACCAGCAGTTATCAATAGAATTCCAAGCCCTGTCGAAAATACAAGAGATTTGGTTCCTGAAGACGAGATGAAAATCAAGGTATTTTGATTATTTGTTTTCATAAATTTCTTATGAGAATTATAAAGGCTGAGTTACAAAGTAAGGTACTATATTATAATAGTCAAAGTTAGCCATGAACCTATAATGTCTACACTAATTCTCAGAGGATTCCGCTCCTCCCCCCTTCGGATCTCAGAAACTATAAAAGTT
This sequence comes from Sarsia tubulosa, assembly GCA_036873855.1. Taxonomy (NCBI): domain Eukaryota; kingdom Metazoa; phylum Cnidaria; class Hydrozoa; order Anthoathecata; family Corynidae; genus Sarsia; species Sarsia tubulosa. The sequence continues at coordinate 720 of JAYJMI010119986.1, forward strand.
AGGGACATGAAATTTTGCACACTTGTATTACTATAATAAAAAAAAGGTTTTACTAATATCAGCATTTTTTCGATGATATCATATGTGTCGGAAAAACATAGGTTTTCTTAGTTTTCTTTGAAAATCACATAGATAACTTTTAAGGATTTAAGAAACTATGAGACATAACTTTATTTTAAATGCTTTGTTTATTTACTTATATAAAAGTTAGGGAAAGAGCACTTACTCAATTCATATCTACGTTTTTGTCTCGCACCTGCAACGACACGTCACAAATCCGAAAATTTTAGAAACTTTAAAATGCTATACCTTTTGTTTAAAACTGAAAAAAAATGGAGAAAAGTTAAACTATACATAGACGAAACAATATACGTAAAAATAAAACAAAAACGTTTGGCCTCAGTTCCCCTTGAAATGAGGTGTTTATACTAACTATGTTTCAGAAAGACAAAACTAAAGTACAAGCTGAACAACCTGCAGAAAAAGAGATAATACAAACGAAATCACAAAGTATTGGAAAGGACCCTATCCAAGAAAAACATCAAAGTATCTGTGATGAAGAGTCATTTCATACAGAAAGCAGTGAATATGAAATAGAGGAAGAAGAAGATATGTTTAAAGATTATGTTGTTGATCCTAAACTGTAAGTTATTGTTGTTTGGAACCATGAGTTTTTCTGAGTCTCTTTCACTAATATAGTGAACTAATTATTACATCTTAGTTAGAGGAGTAGGAATTTTTGTTACATTTTTATTTACATAATTGTTTTCATTCGGTTTAAAAAAAAATTAATTGCAAACTAATTCAACTGCATCCTGGAGTTATAGTAATGTATCACTCCTAAAATTGTTAAATTAACGATGCTAAATCATTGAACATTTTACATCATTGTTAGTATTTTCTTTGTTATCTTTGATTGGTTATGTTCTCACAATAATGTAAACATTCCTTAAAAATAGCAGTATCATTTTATGTCACTTGTGAAACCAGAAGGACCTAATAGTTTCACTCTTGTACGTGTTTCTGTGTGTCTGGCAGTTTTCTCAATAACCTTTCATTATTTTTCTTTGAAATTTTACAGTTGCAGTCATGATAGTATCTCGAGGGGAATTTTTGGAATTTTTCTGAAAAATTCTAATTGTCCAGAAAATGGGGTAAAAAGGGTCAAAATTTATGAAGACATAGTATAATAATAGTTAACTAATGGTGCATTTGTTTATTTTTGGATAATTTTAATTCCTGGAAAATTGGGTAAAAAGGGCCAAAACGGGGTAAAATATGATCAGCATAGACTTCTCTCAGTATCTGTTCATTTTTTTGTTGTTAAATAATGATCATTTTTTTGATTCAAGAAAATTCTTATTTTCTTTAAATTGTGATCAAAAGAGAGCCAGGTTCATAGGGTCATAGCCCACATTCCTCTAAATGGAAAAAATTATAAAATAATTTTTTTTATAAATATTTTTTGTAATACTTTAGTACCATCTAGGTTAACTTTTAATCCAATTTTTTGGTCTTTTGAATATTTAGTTTTTCCAAAGTTATTCTTACCACCGGGGACCACTTATGTCTAGCTTGTTTAACATGCAAGGAATTTGGACAAGAAATTGACTAATAATACTTGTAACTTATATTCATACTTTTTTATAAAACTGTTTTTACTGCTTTCAGGTTACCTTTGGTGGATAAATTGAAAGCAGCATTTGATACAGTGCTGGAAGCATATGAAGCTGATGAAAGTACACCAGGCTGGGAAATAATGGGAAATAAAGAGTGAGTTTTTACTATTCAACTAATTTTTATTCATTTTGTTTTCTTTTAACTTTCAGAATTATAACATACTTCATAATTGTTTTCTTTAATGGATACACTTTACAAGAAAGGTATAAAATAAGCTTATATTTTATTAGTTCTTTGCAAAATTGGAGATATGGTACCATGGTATGAATTTGAAAAAAACATCAAAGTTTTAGTGATTTTTAATTGCTTCTAAATTTGATTTCTTTTCACAAGTGTAAGGCCTTTTTCTTTAGCTAATACCAATACAATTAAGTTTTTGGATCCCGGTTTTGCTGAAGGGATCCTATAAATTCATCTCTGTCTGTCTGTACGTACGTACATCCGTAACCTGTTTCCTCAGAAACCGCTCATTAGTTTTTTCTGATTTTTTGCACAAAGTTAAAGGATCATAAATGATGAAAAATGACAGAGCCCGCTTTTTGATAAAAATTCTTATTTTCCTAAAATTGGTGTCAAAAGGTCAAAATTGGCACAAAAATCAACATTTTTTAAAGTATCTCAGGATCCCTCCATTATTTTTTTTTCATTTTTTACACAAAGTTAGAACTAAATAAAGGCTTCAAACTGTCATTATTCTGAAAATTCTTGTTTGGGGGTAACGGCGATCAAAAAGTCAAATTTTTGTTTAATTGGTATTTTGCATGATATCTCATGCTACAAAGTACCCATTCATTTAAAATTTTGTACAATAATGATAGATATTATTAAAGTGTAGTATTTGATCCTGCATTTTCTTCATAACTTTGCTTATTTGCTGCATGATGAGAGCAAAAAGTCAAATTTGTGACATTAATGTTGATGTAAAGGTTTTAATATTTCTTTTTATTTAATGGAAGGTCTTTTAATGTCTTTTTACATGTTTTTGAAATACTGCTCATGTTCTGCATGATATGGACAGTGATAAGGGAAAATTTGATCAAAATTTCTAGTTCAACTTAACTAAAAATTAAACTTATAACAGGGATCCACTGGCAAATTATCCCTTGTTATTTTATTATTTTAGCAATGTTATTGTGTATCGAAAAAATGATGACATTTCTGCTTATTCCTCACTCATGAAAGGGGTGACAGTCGTTAAAGACGTACCATTCCCATACCTCTTGCATTATGCCGTTACTTTGGATTACAAGAAAGAATACGATAGCATGTTTGAAGCAGGTACGACGGTTACCATTTGAAAAAATGTATTCAATTCAACAATGGATTTGCTCAAGGAACATTTAGTTTGATTGGAAACCAGGCAAATTTTAACTTTGAAATGCATTCAATAGTATCACAACGTTATAATACCAGATCTCAATGTCCTTTTATTCCATTATCCGAAGCAGTAGTAATTAGAAAAGTTAAAAAAAAAATCCATTCAATTACTTCAAATAAAGCACATACAATACTTTTACCATAACAAAATAACCAAAGTAGCCAAGGAAGGGTCTATGTTCGCTTATAGTGCACTGTAATAATCGTGCAGTACAATTTATTAAATAGTTGTTTGTTTGTATTTAGGTTGTGATATTGAGCATTTCAATGATGGTGTTTCAAAGGTATTATAAGAATGTCATGTTATTTTTGAGATGAGTTCTTATTAATTTTAAACACTTTTACAAATGTATGTTTTTTACAAGTCCCGTTATTGAATATTTAAAAAACCTTTTAGTATCATACATACTAAATGTTCTAGAACCTTTTTCGTGATTTCAAAATATTTCAAAACAGCAACAGCAACGTCTGTAAAATAATGAATGTGATTAGCTCCTTAGAAAAGAAACAAACATTTAATTATTGTTATGTTAATTAGAAAGTAATTAAGTTTAAGCTTTATGTTTTGAGTAAACTTCATTTATGAGTTTTGAACACTTCTATAAAACGTGAATAAATTTAAAACGTAAATATGCAAAATTAAATTAAGTAATATCAAATCCTGTTTTGTTTGAATGAATCAATTTTCTGTTAACTTTTTAGCTAAACAGTTTAATTACAAAATTTATAAGACAGTGGGTTTCTTGTATTAAATTTTATTTCCATCTTGGTGTTGCTGTTGTCTTTTCAGAATATTAAACTCCCTATTAATTCTAGGTACATACAAATACAACCTTAATCCTTTGATTTTAATTTGTGATTTTTAGATTACTTTTTTTTTTACATATTTGAAGATTTCTCGGATTTTATTGTAGATTGCTAATCTAATCTTTCAAAATATGTGGCCGACCACAGGGCGTGATTTTGTTTCACTTACTGGTTTACGACATTTAAAAGATAACATGTATGGTATTGCGGTAAAAGCTGTAAGTAAATGTTACCTAAAGAAGAAAAGTACTGTTATTTTAAAGTTACTTAGGAAAGTTACTTAGTTATTTAGGGAATGTTATGTTGAAAATAAAACATATTCCATTTATAACAAAAACTTATATTTTATTCAAATAGTATTATCAATCTAAACTGAAAACAAACAAAGGAATTATTCAAAATTTTGAGCAATCTGTTTGGTTGCTTTCAGGTAAACTTTAGACTTGATAAGCCGTTTCTTAAAAAAGTCGAGTGAAAATCGGAGAAACGACTAGTAATAAAACCGTGAGAATATTTTTCATTAGCAGGTGGCAATTTTTTTTTAAAAGACGGGGTACTTTTTTGCCGTTTAGCAGCCATTTTGGTATTAACAAAAACAAAACAAATAATATATATATGTTTACTATAAATCTATTTTGTACCAACAATTTAGCATAATTTACAAATAACAAAACATGATATCAAAATAAAACAAAAGTAGCAGTAGTTCTTCTTCTGTTAGTTTTTTATAAACAAGCTGTAAAATTTTTCTTCCTGATAGTATAGTACCAGGTAAAAACATATATCGTTCATAAATCACTTCATTTCTTTGCTTTGAGTTGGAAATTGTGAAATTAGAATCATTAACCAGCAATTTTCATGTGTATGCATCTGCTTAGTTGTAACCCCTAAAATAAAAATAGAGGTTCGATTCATCATATACAGTAGCAACAATGTGCTCTAAAAACACTAACGACTTTGTGTAGAAGGATGAATACATCCTTTTTTAAAAACCAAGAAAATAAAACAGGATTAATTCCTTTTTGCCCAGTGTACTTGTTTTTAATAAGCAAGAAACTTTAACATTCTAAGGTAAACAAAACAAAAGTAAAATAAACTCTTGAAAGCAACTTGAATTATTAAACTGTTTAAGAAACTGACCTTTATAGAGGGAGCAAGCCATAAAAAAAATAGTTTAACTTATTGAGGAGCTCTGAGAAGTAAGTAATACTTTTGCTAACAAACAAGGGTAAGGACTAACAACGATGCAGAACCTTTTAAAACAACAGCCAGACAATAAGATTTTTAAGACAAACTCTTTGAGAAGAAATACTTTTTTCATTGAGAGATTCCGAAAGTTATCCTTTGTTTTGTTTTTATCAAAGTCATATAAAATATGAAATTTCTTATTATTCACCAGTCGAAAGAGTCATTTACATACCTCTTGTGTAACAATACGTCTTATTAAAAGTTCTCTAGATAATCCATAGTGTAAAGCTTTTTCAAGTCGAAGCAATAAATAACAGTCAACATAAATCCGTTAGTCCGTGAAAACTTTTGTTTCAACTCATTTCAACTAAATATCTGTGACTTTATCGTCTCTCAGAATAGATTATACATGCTAATATCCACATTTTAATGCTGGTAATATCATCCTTTTCTGCTTGTATCGTCCTTTCACTAATATATTGCAACCTCAAAGTTCTCAAAGTTTTTTCCAAACTTTTCCAGCTCCGTCTTGTTTACATTTTTACAAAAGAAATGTATTTGTGAATCTGAATTTTCTTTTATGTTCTGTCATTTATACTAAATAACTTTCTCTAATTTTTCATTTCTTTTTATTCATTCTAATTTAAAACAATTTTTGATAATTAATAGAGCTAAACCCCCTGATAATTTGCTTCTTTTTAAGAACATCAAAGGCTTTTTGAGCGATGCCACAGATCGAAATATCGGTCGGTAGAATGTAGCTCTCTAATTGGCCAAATCTGTTATTTGCTTGTTATAAACAGTGAAACGGCTTTTAAAGTATATCTATATCTAGTCTAGGTAAACTTGAGATCTTCCTTTTTAAGATCTGATATTATCACCAAAAAATCTAATGCTTCCTTTTATAAAAAAACAAATGCAATATCAGCCGTTTATCTAAATGTGCTTGTGAGGAAAAGAGCAAAGATTATAGTATCAAAAAAATGTGTTTTTTATTACTAGACGTATGTATTTTCAACATCAATTCGTATCTAACTGAATATACAATATTAGTGTTTCTTTGTCTGTGCAATGTTATTTTTTCACATTCACCCTTAAAACAAAGCATTCAAATGTGTATTGGTTTATTTACATAGTAATATTTTAATTTAGGTTGAACATCCTGATTGTCCCCCTAGAAAAAATAAAGTCAGGTATGTATATATTCTTTCCCTGATTTGTAATAAGAGAGTATAACAGATGCTTTATATTTTTAAATTTTCCCATTGAATCAAATAAAATCATGTATAGAAGTAGTGCTTTTGAAGTAACAAAAAGACTACAATCAGTCCTACTAATTTTCCTTTCTTTCATGTCTTTTACGTCTCATATTTTGATGCTTTCTAGTGATATAATTTAAGATGATTTCAACTGATTTTCTGTAGAGGTGAAATTGTCACTGGTGGATTTGTGTTCAAATTGATATCTGAAAATCCTCATGAAATTGAAATTACATACATCGCTAGAGCTGAACTTAAAGGTATTTAATAATACAATATTTAAAAAAAGCAAATAAAAACTTGTTTCGCATTTCCGAAAGTTTAGTTACTGATTGATTTAACTTCCTTAAAGAGAGGGTATGTCCGTTTTTTTGCTCAAATAATGATTATAGAGTGTAAAAAAGTCTATACGAGTTTTAAAAAATACTATCATTATATTTTGTGTTTGGAGTGTAAAAGTGTATGATGCTCGAAGTGAAAATCATATCTTGGTACAAGGAAAAACAACCTTGGTGATATCATTGTGTATAAGTTTATATTTTTTTAGTAAACCATATTGAATTGGCTTACAAAACTTTTTACTGTAATGAAGTCTTTAAATACTGATAATTTGACAACGGAAAGAGAGTTTTGCTTGAAATGAAAAGTACTGGTAGTAATAGTTTCAGAAGCTCTTTGAAATAGCATGGTCATATCAACATGGGTTCTCTCTAAGAATTTCTGTTGACTTTATCTTATAGGCTCCATTCCTCAATATATCATTGATAAAGTAGCAGCGCAACAACCCTACTCTGTTGGTGTTTTACGTAAGCATGTTGAACGACGATACAAAAAGAATGACCCTCCACGAGATATAGGACAAGAATTAATAAATAAAATAAAGGCTGTCCCAAGTGTCTACCCCCCAGCAAAAAAAAAAATCAAGAAAAAGAAGTTAAAGAAAACAAAAGTTAAAAAAATTGAAAATATCCCTAATGTAGTTACTGATGTAAATAATGTCCATAATGAAGTTGTTAACATAGCAAACAATACTAGTATAGAGAATGTCATCAATGGGGATTCTGAAACCTTAGTAAATAGAAATTCTGAAAATGTAGTTAATGTTGATTCCGAAAATTTAGTGAATGGTGAGTTAGAACAGGTTGAAGCTCAGTCTGGTGTCAATGTATCTCAAACTAATCAACTTCGACAAAGTTTTGGTACCTCAGTTATTGTCCACAACCAAGAAAACGAAATAGATGAAAACAATATTGCAAATACTTCACAAGATCAGAATGAGATCATAGATATTAATACTAAAAGTGATCAAGTAAATAACATTGAAAGTCTAGTTACTTCTCCACACAAGCCGAACAAAATCTTAGCAGATCATACTACTACTAGTACCCCATTAAATGACAATCGCAAGAAAAGTAATGATTCTCTACTAGGTAGTGGACTTGATCTTCATGAAGATTTCTTTTCTTCAGATAATCTTGGTAAATTTAAGAAGAGTGACAGCTATCAGAGTGATCTCAGTATCAGCGATATGTCACAAGTAAGTAAAGTAAATTTTCTTGTTTTCATTGTTGTGGAACAATTAATGGTAGGTTACTTTAGAGTTACTCTTTTATTTGAAAAACGTCCTGTGGAAATATTAACTTTAGAGTTACTCTTTTATTTGAAAAACGTCCTGTGGAAATATTAGGACGTCTGAGTCTAATTTTCAACTACAATGTCTATAAAAATTTAAAAGAACTGTAAGAAGGTCTGAAGAAGTTTTCTTTGCTTACTTAATTTCGCTAAACTGGAAAGTTTTCAAAATTAGAGAATCAAAAAATTGTAGAAACTTAAACAGACAATGACTATCAGAATATTAAAAAATAATACAGGTAATCTTTAAATGCAAGGGTTTCCCATTCTCTTTATAAGGATAACATTTTATACAAATAGCGAATACGTTTAATTAGACGGTATCGGAGTGCTTTTCAAAAAATGTGATGAATTTTAAGAAATCAACTGTTTTTAGATGACTGATGATTTTGGATCGCAACTTTCAGTCAGCGAGCAAAAGTTAGATTTACCAAGAGGTACGTTTTACTAAATATCATTCTCATTTAAAGATATAATGCAATTAAAACAACAAAATTAACTGGCAGCCTTTGTTTATGTTTTGATATTTCTGCGCTGCATAAAAACAAACTTAATAAATTATTTTAGAGTTCATTCTTCTGTACGTTTATTAAAATCAATGCAGAAATTATTTTTCATAAAAAAGTTAATATATTTTCTTTTATAAGAACTTATAAAAGAAAAATATAAATTTTATATTATATTTTTACACAGCAGGAAAATATAAAAACATAAACAAAATTTCATAATTCATAAATGGTTTTTAGATAAATTGACGGTCATTTTTAGCTTTTCTAAGGGTTTAAACCAAACCCCTGTAAAATATTCACATAAAATCAACTAGTTGTTTATACTACAAAAAAATGATTGGTAACTAGAGAGACGCCAACTTTCATTTCACTTTTAATATTATATACTTTTCTAATTACTATAAAATGTTGATTGATTAATGTAGATAGCAGTGGTCACATTGACTTTATCACCCTGGGAAATCAAACTGCAGCATCACTAGAAGAAGAAGTAAGACATTTTTCAGTTGATTTAATCCATTCTACTAGTAGAAGTAAGACATTCTTCACCTTTCCTTTATTTAAAAATATGCGAATAAAATGGTTAATTAATAAACCAAATCTACTACAGCTGTAAAAGGGACTTACGCAGGTGTTAATCTCTACTGAAACTTTGTAAAATGAAACATGACTATTTCAGTAGTATCCTGTGAAAATTTGAGACAATTCTATGTGTAGTTTTTGGTTTGAGATATTTGTGTTTCAAAATCACTAAACAAAAGAAAACAAGAAGCAATAGAGTTTTTTTTGCAAAGTTTAACAGTCTTTTATTTTTGATCTGCTGTATCAAATGAGGAGATATTTACCAGCTAGCCTGGTCTCACACTGCTCTTAGTAATACATTAATTTCGATATAGGTTTCACAAAATGATTTCATCTGAGTCTACCCCTTTAAAAAAAAAAATGATATTTATTACACTTCATTGGTTTGTTGGTTCTGTTTGAATTTTTCAGTCCCTCAGATAAATGGAGAATAGTGATACTGACAGCAATTCAAATGAAATGAAACTTCCTTGAATATTGAAGAATAATTGAAGAGCATAATATAAATTGCTGATTCAAGCTGATTCGATTGCGATTTTTGACTACTAATGATCAGTAAAGTTTGGTTTAGAGGAACGTGTTGACATTTCTCTATTTAAAATCATTGTTTATTTAGTTTTTCATCGCTCAGAAGAAGATTGAACAAGTGAAGTTAAATCCTACGATTGGTGGTGACGATGGAGAATGGGTGTATGTATTCTACACAGTATTTATATACTAAAGCTAAAGCTTTCTTGAAATTGTGCTCTTTAAGATATAAATAAAACTTTGAAAACTTGTTTGAATATTTAGAATAAGAAAATCTGTGGGGTATTTAGAACTTGGATTGTATTTAAATGTCTAAAATTGGGATTATTGTAATATTTAACATTGTTTTTTTTACTGCAGAACTGGAAGACAATGGACTGCGAATAAAATATAGGTGACCAAAAAATGAAAATGAACAGTTTCTAGATAAACATTAGAC
>JAYJMI010120541.1:0-10704 GCA_036873855.1 Sarsia tubulosa
GAATCGTCTACAATCTTCTTTTCACTAATATCCAGGATAGCACTGTCCAGATGCAGCTCTTTGAACATAGCTTACTACTTGTGGGATATCTACTCCAGCAACATTGGCCAGTCTTTTTCCAGCAGCTATCGCACTTTCAAGCCTCTTTAAGATATCTCTAACATAAGCACTCTTTTGTTGTAGTCCTGATGTACCATCATTGACACTTTTTCCATATTTCTCAATTTCAGACTGGATTTTCTGTAATTTTCGCTGCACATTCTCACTTGTAACATCAGGATTACCACCACGAGCCTGTCCTGATGTACTTGGAATTTCTTCAATACCACCCTCATTAAATCCTGTTTCTGCCACAGGTTCGACTTCAAAACCTTCGTTAATAAGAGAACCTCCTTTTAATTCAATTGAAGGAACTGATTCCCATAAGGAACCCATAATTCTAAATAATATAAAATTCCCCTTTAATAAAATGATTTAAAGCATATAAATTTAAAAATTCCCTTTAATAAAATATAAAATTCCCTTTAATAAATGATTCATGAAAATGACTCATAATTAGTCATAAAATGTAGACTCGTAATATAATATTAAGATATAATAATTTATAAAAACTCTTTAGACATAATATGACTAACCTTGTTTTTTATCGTAAGATTTTCTTTATAAAAAACTCGTACGACTTTCTTTTATTAATATCAATGTTTATTTAATTACTTTCTTTTATGTTTATTTAATTAAAATAAAAAGTCGTATGATCTTTTTAATTAAAATCAGTTAATGTTTATTTAATCTGTTTATTTAATTACTTTTAATGTTTATCTATTAAAAAAGGCATGTCTTTTATTTAAGTAGAAAAAGATAAGAGAAAATAATTAAACGAATTTTTAATATAAAATAAAAAAATAAAATGTGTTTACCATTTATTAGTACGCCATTAACAAGAGCTGATATATTTGGAAAAAAAAAATGTCGAAAAGAAAATACATATTTATCGAAGACGAAGCCGAGGTCTCTGGGAATGAATCCGCAGACGACAGTGTTTTCGAGAAGGAAGTCGTTAGCTCGTTTATAGACAATGATGAACTAGATGAATCAATTACGAAACATCGGAAATTGAACAAAAATATACGAATTACTGAGGAAGAAGATGTTGAGCGAGAAATTGCAGAAGATTATCCACAACTGTTAGAGTTTTCTGAGGAAAATAGTCAGATAAATGAGCAAGAAGCAGAACGGGCAATTAATCCTGAAATAATATGTAAAGAAATAGAACTGCATGAAGTAGTTTCAGAGATAGCACAACCACTAGCGGAAATACAAGAAATAAATAAATCATTCCAAGACCGAATTGATTCCGAAGCAGAATCGGAAGAGATACGTACTAGTGGCTTAATTAACCCATCTGCAGCAGAGATTATAAATAATTCAATGGTAGACTTGCTACGGTCAAGGTTAGTTGAGGAAGTTTTACGAGAAGAGGAGGATGAATTTTTTAGACGTCCAGCGCCACTTCAAAATTCTCAGTCTTCTCCCCAACATCATTCTAGTAATGTTGCGCCTCCTCCCGATTTGGAACTTAATGTATCTGCTATTGTAGAAAATGAATTGAACTCGAATATTTTAAACGATTCGCGCATGGTAGATGATGAGGAAGATGCAGTGCCTAATCGAAGAATCCCGGACGCGACACCTCACGCGCTACTTCCAATAATAGAGGATATGTTTGGTGTATTTGCTGTATTCCCTTTCGATACAGATTATAAACTGTTAGCTGTACATACTATTGACCTTGATAACAATTGGCTTCGACTAAATAAGAAACAGCATCGTATCTTAAAAATTGAATATTTTAAACAGAAAATTATTATCGTATTAATTAGAATGTCCGATACTCACGAATATAATGATTATTTACACTTATTTACCAAATATAATATTGGAAAAGGACAATTTCGATATATGTTTGCACGGGCGATGGATGAGAGTAATCCTGATATTATTATCGAGCATGCTTATCGATATCCCAATGAGATTACGGATTCGCAAATATCTATTCAAGATTGCGACCACCAAAAGATGCGAAATTTAGCAATGCAGTACGATATTAAAGATGTTGGTAATTTCATGTTACTCTATGAACATTTACCAAATCTTATTATAACGAATTGGGACAAAGATGAGGGAAATGTATTATACCACCTCTTACGAAAGAAACTCTCGAAGTCATCCTATCATGATCTCATGGCACATCAACTGAATGCGAAAATCTTGGTGCGACAGGCGAATTTTCAAGATATTTGTTTACGAAACTTAAAAGGTATAGTGCAATTTATTATTCATGTGACACTATTGTACCTTTCCTATAAATTTGGTGAATATTTATTTAATAGTACCTTGTAATTTATTTAAGCTGCAAGAACAATGAAGAAAACAATGAATAAAAGTTTAAAGAATTCTGATTATTTGACGATGCTGATTTATTCCTTTTGGGACATGACAATGTATGTTTTTCTGGGTAAATCATGGATTACGAAGCAGCAGTATCAAGAATATGATAGCTGCCGTCGGTTACGTGAGTCTATATTTGAATTACAATTTGATGATGAAGATGGGATAACAAAGAGCTTCTTAGCCTATGTAAAGCCTTTAATATATAAAATGTATTCGATCAGATCTGTCATAGTATTTTTGAAAGGAAATGCTGTTAGTTTGGGACGTATATTCCAACCGCTCTTATTCCCGAAACAACGAAAATGTTCTGTAATGTTATACGGAGTTGCTGGTTCTGGAAAAACGCACCTCGCTAATGCTGCCCTTGCATTATTTGGAGGTACAACAACTAATATTAATTCGCGCGATCCAGGATTTAATATTGCTGAAGGAGCACAATCGAGGTTAGTACATTTCAATGATTTAGAAGATAGCGGAATGAAGAATTTAACAAACCAAATGTCTATTTGCGAATATACAGTGATGGATATTAATAATAAATACGGTACAGTAGAAACAGGTATTATACATGCACCGTGTATCATGACGAGTAACGATATTAGTGGCAAAATTGCAATCGCTGCTGAGGCAAAGAAGTTACGCACGTTTCCTGGTTATAAATATATATTACCAGATATAAATTTGTATGAAACAAACTTTCTTAATGATCATACAAAGAAAATGTTTAACCCTTTGGAAATGACTGTAGATGCAAATGCTGCCTGTAGAGGATTAAATCTGTACAGATTAGATTATATGGTAAATCCGATTGCCATGAGACCACCTGCTACAATAGGTTCACAAACGACATCTGTTTTTGTATTTCAAAAGGGATCCATAAAGCCTCAGATTGTCGAAAGCAACTATGATTTCTTAGTAAAACAGAAAACAACCCCAACTTATAAGACAAGCGATGAATATATTGAAGATATGAAAATGTAGGATTAATATTCGGTTATCAACCGCAGCAAATTAAAGGCAAAGTAGGTCCTGATATTGTTGTTGACTTTGACTATAATTGTTATGCTGCAAATAATCCATTTGTAATGAGATCATATAGACATAGATCTGGTGCGCATGGACAGGCAAATTTGGATATTGATACTGAAACAAAGCGTAATCATAAAACGTTTAATGGGCTAGAAGAGGGAGATGGTAGTGGTACATTATTTGTTTTTGATGATGATAATCATCCAAACAACAATATTCTGACAAAAGAATTGAACAGTTTTTATTTGTATGCAGAAGCACCTGCATGGTTAAATACTGATGCCGTTATTGTAAAAGGTGCTGAGGGAAAACCTGACAAAGTAACGCCTATAGTATCACGCTATCCCACGAGATTACAGTTTCGATTTTACCTCACTGTTTTACATCTTAGTCCAAAAGAACTTAATAATCGTATTTACGATAGCATAATGCACGAGGCTTACGTAGCAATGAGAAATAATATTGATCGATCAGTAAAGCCAAAACCGAAAAAATCTGATCATATTAGTCATTATTTTGATGCCTTATATGAAAAAGATATGTATGAAAACAATCGATATGAAACACCATTCGAGCCCATTTCGAAAGATCGGTGCACAACAACTATGGAAGATAATTATGAGTTATGCGAACCAAAACCAAGTCCAATAGAGGAGGAGTCGGAGGAAGAGGAGGAAACGTATTCACATGCTTTTGAAAATTCACAAAGAAACACAAGGGTTTAAAAACACAAGGGATTGAAAATGTAAAAATGTATATATTTAGCTTTAGTTATAAAAGTGTTGTATTAATTGTATCATTATTGTTCTCATTATCCCAGTCAATTCGATAGCTCTTTCTAGTTAAAGTGTTAATTTCTAAATGAACAGGCTCCTTAAATGCTTTAGTTGATTTTAAAGTAACGATTGTACTATTATTTAATAAATATCTTTCCATATCATGATCGGTTTCAAAGGGGATTGCATTTCTGACGTAGCAATTCATACAATCAATCGCTTTACATCCATCGGCATATTCAGCTTGTTTACATGGAAGGCCGTATGATAACGACATAAATGCTAATAGATCCAGGGCTTCATACATCGGTTCTCCTGTCGCTTGTAATTTATCTACGGTTTTATCCATTTCAATTAAATCGATTCTATCTAATAATATTGTCGTAAAGTTCTCCAGATTATCAAGCATTACAAGCACAGGATATTGTTAATGCTTTCCGTGCACAAGAAGATCTTGAGCCAATACCACATGCAGAGGGAAGTATGAAGTTAAAATTAGGACTACAAAAGTATATCCAAGAGAATATTGGAGATGTAGGGAATCAAGTTATTGGGAAATATATACATGATGTCTTGGGAATTGAAATGGGATTCGATTTAAATGAGCAAACAGCTATGTCCGCATTAGAGCAACAACAATTCCTAAATGATTTCAATAAACAGTTAAAGGCAAATCCTAACTTGCGCGAGTTTTATAGAAATCAAAAGTTAACTAATGATATTTTGGAGGAGTATACTGGCAATAATTCTAATAAAAAACTATTAGGAGAGTCAACATTAGATAACTATCCCGAATTAACTGATGCTCAATATGACGATCTGATCCCCGAACTTGATTACAAAATGGGTAAAGTCAGTGGAGATGGCAGATATATTATTCGATCACCAAATACAAAGGTTGGATATCAGCCGTATGGAGCTGGTGCTGGTGCAATCGATGAAACAACATTTACAACAAATCCAGGTCGGATATTATATGATCCAAATGATTTTAAAGTCTCCCCACGTACATGGCAACAAATGGAGCAAGAACAACTACTGGAAGACGATATCTTTGGCGATTTTAGAGATGAGCATGGATCTCTCACATCTAAAAAACGAACGTTTTCAAGAGCTTTAAAGAAAGCGTTTCCAAATGAAAGAACATTGCGAACTGCAAAGGATTATATTAGAAGAGATATAAGAGATGTGGAGACTAAAATGAGAGAAATGAAGATGCATTTTAAGAATACCAGAGAACCATATAAAGCATTAGAGAAATCCCAAGCTGAACTAGAACTATATGATAAGAATATGAAGGCAAATCGGGTTAAACTAGCAAAGTTAAAAGCAAAAGTAAAGAAACTAGGAGTACCTAATTTAGGCCGGGCATTCGAACAGTACGTCAACAATCTACCCAAATACATTACAGGCGGTGGTTTAGCACATGCAATTGTAGGAGATATAAAAAGGGTACCAAATGTAAAAGATAAAAACCTCAAACTAAGTTTAACAGCAGAAAGAGATTTCAAAATTATATTGACAACACTAATTGAATCATTATATGGTGGCATGGATCCTCTTCACGTGAATCGAGCTTATGTAAAAGATTCCGTCTAATACTGTACACAAGCTAGAAATATAAAATATAACCTTTGCGCATTGCGAAACAATTAAGTAAAAATTAAATAGTCGTAAGTCCTCAAGTCTTTAAATTATACTCAAAAACAGGTGCGCATAATATTATTCTCACACAGAAGTGTTATATAAAAAGCACGCCTAATTAAGAAGATTAAAATATACGCAAATAGCAAAGTTCTTTCATAAACTTTTTTGGCGCGAATAAAAATAAAAGTATAAGAGAAAAATAAAATAATAATATCATAACAAAAAATAAAATGGCTAAGAGTGGAAGTAAAGAAGATTTTGAAACTTATTTAAAAGAGTATTCTGCGCGTAATGGCGAGTTTATATGTGACGATCCTTGGGATAGTAATTTCTTAGATGATTTAATGGAGAAAGAAATATCTACACATCAAGATAATATAGATGCTTTAGAGATTGGAAAGATGGTTTCATTATTACCACCTTGCGTAACACCAACAACAGAAAACCATCTAAACTTTGAGTTTGATGAAGTCGATACTCCAGCTATTCCTGCACGTATTAACAAACGAAAAAAGGTTAATGTTATTTCATCTGACGAAGAAGATATTGTAGACAATAATCGTTTTACAGATTTAAATGCTGAATCGTTTATTAGTAATGTACATCAAACGAAACAAAAGTTAAATACACTTAAAGAAGCTACACAAAACTTGGTTGACGAAGAAGTGGAAAACTTAATGCCATGTAATTTCGAACCGGTACGTTTATTATTTAATTAATTCTTAAATAAAGTTTAGTTTAGAAAGAATAGTTTTCTAATTTTATTATAGATATTTACTTTACCTTTAGATGGCGCCCCCAAACACGCAGGAGTCAGAGATAGAATCGCTATACACTTTATTTGCTCAGGATCCGAATGGGAACACGTCTGTTGGAATCAACAAAAGAAACGAATCGACATCAAGCCTGTTTTCTGGATTACCCACATGCACTGCACCAACTTCGATGGAACAATCCCAGAATATTCCGGTAAGATCCACACGCATGCCATACTCCTTGTTCCCTTCACGTGGAAGCAGCCCCCCCATACTGGAAAGAGTTTTGTCCTCCCGGGCAAAAACAACATCTCCAGAAGATATTTCAACATATTTTCATCCTTGTGTGCCGGATGTTCCTATATCACAACCCACAGATCAAACGCATCCAAATGTCACACCTGCAGCAAAGCAGTTAGATATATTCCCATATGTAAATCGGGTCACTGGAGGAATGTCATTCGCTACCTTTACCGATACTATAAAGAAGGGTCAGTCGGAGATGGAGGCATTATTATTAACGCTAGGAACGAAGTACGAAAACCCAAAAATGTGTTCTGTGAAGAAAGATGGTGATAAGGGTAAAATAACATCTAAATCTTTGTATATTAATTATTTGAAAGAACTTAAAATTGTTAACAATCGCCATTATGAATCTCTTTTAAAAAATGATTTAAAGCTTTGTAATTTAGAATTAAAAGTGTCTAGTAGTGAGTTAGAAGCCACTAAAAAGAATGTATTTAGACAAAACTATTTACAAACAGAATCTTCTTTAAACAAAACCTTTGAAGAATTAATCTTTATTGATGATGAAAAGCTTTGTGTTCTTTCTTTTTTTCTTACTTTAATTGCAAACCAAAACCAAATGACACCAACTGATTTAATTGCAGATTTATTTGAATGGACTACTAATACTAATCACAAAAAGAAAGGTATTATTTTAATTGGTGGTGCAAATACAGGCAAAACTTTATTACTTAATTTATGTACTTCTATTTGGGAACCTTATGAAGTTGGTACTTTCGATTGTCCAATGTCAAAAAATCCAAACCAGTTTATGTTTGAAACATGTATAAACACACGTGTAATAAGCTGCAATGAGATTATATTTGAAAATCTTTTCTTTATGCAAAAACTAAAAGAATTATTTGAAGGTGCTAAAACTTTAAAGGCTTCACAAAAACACCGAGCAGATTGTTATCTTGACCCTAATCCTTTAATACTCACCATGAATGCTTCAAGTCCTGGAGATGCATTTAGATTTTGTCCAAATGAATTACCAGCATTCAAAGCAAGAGCGATATTCTTACAGATGGATAAAGTATTGACTACCATGTTAACACCCTTCGAATTGCAGTTAATCGCAGAGAGTAAAAATGAATTGCTTCACTTGATGTTAAAATACAAGAAGGAGAAAGAAAAACAAGAAACAATTAGTGGAAAATTTTATGAATATAGATTATAATTTACATATTTTTGTTGCTTCTAAATCCATATCCCCTTCTGGTTCTCGTTCTCGTTTGGGTGCAATAATCTCCATATCGACTGGTAAGAAAGAAGGTCTCGACATAAACTTTCGCCAATAAGTAGTTCTAGCTGGAATACCTTGATTATTAAATGAAATTTGTGTTCCAAATATATTAGGTATTTCTATATACTCACTCCAAATATCTGCTTGATAAGGATCCAAGGCTGGATTAAATTTAACTGGAGCAACACCTTTTGGCATTCTTTGTGGATGAGTTCTCGGCTTTCTGTGTAAAATATCCATGCTGTACACTAATTCAATGTCAAATGTAATACTGTGAGCTAAAAAGTTATCTCCACTATTTACATGGCCAGCACGTAAATAAATAGGATGCATATGATGATCCAGCATCATAGGTTGAATAGTACCTCTTGGAATCATTTGTAATGTTGTAGTTGGTTGTAAAATGCCATTCGCGATGTTCTGTGTTCCAGTACTTCTATATTGGTAACCCATAGCCTGCGCACTACTAATTGTATCGACAAAGTAATCTTCTGTTACACTTTTCTCTGTAAAGAAACCCATATCAATCGGTAATTGAGTCGTCGCTACTGTCTCACCGTTAGTTGAATAACCCATAACTGTTGGTACATCTTGCAATGTCTTTTTACCATTTCTAATCCCTCTTACATGTTCTTTTAAGCCAGTCTTTGGTAATGTTAAATCACCTTGTAAACCATCAAAACGATACGCCATTAATGCTTTAATCTTACGATTATTCCTTGTTTTATCATTGATTCCAGCACGAGCAATTGCAGTAGTACCAATCATAGGTTGCGTAAAGATATGAACTGTTTGTTCTAATTGATTAAATAACTCTGTTGGATCACGCCAAAAGTGTGCTTTAGCAAACCATTGTGTACTGTATAATGTAGCATCAGCTTGGTTATTCTTGTATTGCCATCGACTATCTCCAATTGGAAACAACTCTTTTGTAGCCACAACTTGATCTTTACCGAAATTGTAATTACCTCGTAAATCCACTGTTGGCAATGCTCCAATATAATCTCTGTTTCTACTGTCCGTAATTAATGTTTGATAATCTGTATATTCTGGGTGACTTTTGAATGGAAATAGCCTTGGTCCAATTGTTTGATCATGTTCTGTATTTAAAAAAGAAATACCATAATTCGCGATTTGTAAAGGGACATTACCTTCAGCAGTACCAGTGAGAGTAATGGCATTCTGAACACGAACATTGCTGATTTTACAACTAGCTGACGTAGGGCGCCAACACAACATTGAATAGTCATTTCCAATTGATTCTCTGTCTAAATGTACTTGATGACATTCCCAAGGGATTGTATAAATATCGTTAAAGTTTTCTTTATTTACTTTAATGCAAACTCGCAAATGTTTCTCAATTAATACTGATTCCACTTGAGGTTGTAATTTATGTAATATTTCATCTGGAACTGGTTCACTAACATTTACTACCGGTGGTTGTTCCGCCATTTTCGTTTCTCGTTTACTAATTCATCTATTCCAATTCCACTTTTTATAGTTTTTATTTCTTTTGCGATATGATTGAAAACATTACTATATATTTTTGGCCTTTTGCGTAAACTTGGATCATGAAAATCAAAATTATTACTACGACTTGAGTTGCCTTTGCGTCTTTGTAAAACAGTTTCTGTCAATTCGGAAACATCTAAAGGAGTTGCAGCGCCTAGACTACGAGCTATTTGTTTAGCATCAGCAGGTGTAAATGTTTCTAAATCACCAATTACTACGTCTTTAAGGATTGCACCATAACCTTTTGCGGGCTTTTGATTCATGAAAGGACGATATTCATTCATTTTAATGTTTTCATAAGGTCGTCTATTTCTAAAGTTAGTTATGTTTTTACGTATTTGTGGGCCAATTCGCCGAATTGCTTTCACACCTTTCACCCAGGATTTGGCTGATTTCGCAAGGTTTATAGCAGTCTTTGGATGTAATGAACCAGTAACGCCAAACACAGCACTTTCTAAGTTGCGTGCAGCATCTAAATCTCCTCCCCATGACTTATTTGGTACAAACAAAGTGTTTTTTTCTATTCCCGTGAATCCTTCGTGTTCTTTCTTTACGCCTTGTTTACGTGTTCCAATGATTCTTCCCGAAGGTCTAAATGTCCCGTTTTTATTGAACGTACCGTCCGGTAAGGTTGAAGTTTTGATTAATATTCCGCTCATTATTACAACCATATAATTCATAAAGTATACAAGCCCAATCATTGTGAGAATATATACATTGTTGATATAAAAGCGTACATGCTGTTGATAGTATTGATATGATATCCATTTTAAATGATTTTCTTTCTACTCCCGATTATATACTTTCCGTTTCGCAACTCGCAATACTTTTCTTTTTATTTTTCTCTAGCCTGTGTACAGTATTAGACGGAATTTTTAAGACTACTATATGGTCGCCACTTGCGTACGATTTAGCGCGGCGGCTTACACCATTTATGATGCAGGAAAGGTTAGGTTTTCCTTTACCATAAAAGGTGCTGTGTAACTGGGGTAATATGTGGGGT
>JAYJMI010120763.1:0-10056 GCA_036873855.1 Sarsia tubulosa
TTTATTTATTTATTTATTTATTTATTTGTTTTTATATATTGTTTTTTCTCTGTTTATTTTTTAATTTAGGGACCACAATAGAAATAAGGCTTTTAGCTTGTTTGTGTCATCCCTGCTGCCAGTCCCCTGTCAAAACAATATGTATGTACATTTTTTTATACTTTTATACTATTTTTTTCTCACTAATATATATATTTTGTTAAGCTAGATAAGATTTAATGAGACAACTTTCTTTTTTTCGTTTAAAGGCGGAAAACGAAGAAAATGTCTATTAAACCTCATTTTGAATTTTTGTGAAATTACTAGGTTTCTATTTTATTGTTTCCTTACATTCTTAAGTGAATCGACGGATATAAGGGCAGCAATGAATGATAGCAGAGAATCATCAAAAATACATCTCCCCTAAAAATATAGTAATTTTATAAACATTTTATAAACTTCCAAGAAAATCCAAAATACTCGTTTTGCATTATCTTTTAAAGTCTTGATTCAATTTTTATTGCATGTTTCTCGTGCAGAAATTATCACTTATTTAATTCTAAAGAGATTATGTTTAATTATTGTTTATGATTAGAACGTAATTCGATTCGTTAATTTTTGTTCGAATGTTTAGATAATTATTCGATTGTCATTGTTTATAAAGTTGTTTATTGTTTTATTAACCAATCCAAGTTTTAGAAAACATTGAAAGTTAAATAAGTTATTTTGTTGTGTGAAAATAATATTGTAGTACCTAAAAACAACACAAAATATGATTTGAGTGGTGACATTTACAACTGCTGAGACAGTACTGATTGCATTTGCACATTTTGTGCTTACTTTATACCCGTATTTACTTTAAGGTTTAAACAACCAAAATTTTCGAACAAATAATTCGCGCGAAACTTACAACTTCAAGTCAGATCATTTGTGAAACCTTTCAAAGTACTTTCAAAAGGACTTAGTCAGGTGTTTTGGCCAAAATAATTAATCCCTATTAAAACTTTCAGAAATGAAAGATTACCACCTCGTGTGTATTCTGTGAAAATTTGAGCAACTTTCATAACTTTTGAAAATTTCAATTTCGCTAAAAAATAGGAATGAAGAAGCAATTGATCTTTTTTACAAGCTTTAAAGTTATGTTTCTTTTGATCTTCGGAATCTTATGAAGTAATTTTTACCAAACTAATTGTCTTTCAATTGCTCTTCACAATACATAAAATTTAAATATAGGTTTCACAAAAATGATTTCACATGAGTAATCCCCTTTAAAAAGTAATCACATGTTTTAGAGGGAAATTTGGGATAAAACAAAATTTTGAAATCGCTTAACTGAAGCGAGGGTGATTTCTAAAATGTGAAAAATAAATGAGATTGATTTATCCCAAATTTCACGAAAGTAAATATGTGATACCTGGTTAATCACAACAAAAAATTTGACGATTACTAGCTACATGTAAAACCTTTTTTTAAATCTTTCTACTTTTCCACAATATTTCCATCCAGTTAGTTACTATTTTTCTTCTTTCTTTTTATACATAAAATCATTGTTGTGCGTATGTTCAAAACGAAAAACAGAAACAAAATAATAATTCGAAAATGAATTAGCAGGAAATTTCAAATCTGAGGGATATTTCAAAACAAACCAATCTGACAGCAGTCTAATTTCAAATAAAGTGTGCTTCAGTTGGTAAATGTTTCCTCTTGTTTTTGACCGGATTGGGTTGTTATTGGCCTAACTTTCTTTGAGTAAAGGTCGTTTTACATTAGCGCAATATATCGCTATCAATATATTGCAGAGTCTTGATATCTATTACAAGCAATTTATTGCGATCTTTCTTTATTATTATTATGAGGGTATATTTAATTTTATGAAATTAAACGAAGAGAGAATGGACGATAAAAGTGAAGAGCTGTTGTCCTATGTTTATGTAGCCGATGGTGCTTTTCTCTGAACAATTAATTGCATATGAAGCGGGAAGAAAAAAATGGATCTCAAAAACAAGCTGTTGTTGATAAACTCTGCATAAGGTACAACTTGAAGATGATTTCGATCGCTTATCGTAACCCAAGTAAATCAGAAAATTTATCGTCTCTGCTGTAAAAACAGTTATTTTTTGTCAACTAAAATTAATACTAATTGACCTTTAACTAGATTCTAATATCTTCTAAAATTCTAGATTCTAATATCTTCAAAAACTCTAGTTACTATATAGAAAGACTAAAATTCATCCAAGTTTCGACTAGATTTGTTGTTGCAAGTTTTTACGAGCAACAAATTTCAGTTTTTATTTCTTAATGATTTCTTTGCTTCATCTTCGTATCGGTAAGGGATATCGGTTTTGTTATAGTAAGTTCATAGTATTATGGATTCATTTTAGTATTTTAGCTTATTTTATGTTAGTTTTTTGTGACGCAGTTTTCGTACATGCTTTTATTTTTAAACAATGTATTGCAAAAAGCATTTACAAGTAACACCAATCTCGTTCCCATTGCGTTATACCACGATATTTTTAAAGGACCGATATCAAAAAGTAAGACTCTAAAAAGCTCTGGGATCGAGTTTTTTGTAACACTAATAAACTCATCGTTCTTTTTCTTCGTTAGATAATTTCATTTTTCGATATTATAATGTTGGTTGAGCAACAAAACGTTTATTCTGCAACTGTAACTTTAAGTCGCTGTTAAATATGATAATGAGAGACATTATTTAGTATTTAAAATTTTTAAAATATTTTATCGTTTTACAATTGTCAATCCAATGAACCAGAAGCTTTCAGGTCCTCAATCTTTTAAGTTTGATTTTTTCATAAGGAATTAAATTAAAGATATCTAAAGAAAGTTTTTGACGTATCATGATTTAAGATTGTATAAAAGCATTCTCGTCGCCAGAGTGTGTTCTTTCACGAACGGCTATCCACAAATAACATCGAGGATCATGGTTGGTATAAAGGTACAACTTCAAGACACTTTGGCCAAATATTATCTCCTAATGAAACTTTCAGCAATGAAAGATTACCACTTCTCGTGTATCCTGTGGAAATTGGAGCGATCTTTTATGTGTGTAGTTTTTGAAACATTTGTATTTAAAATTCGATCGGAAACACAAAGTAATAGACCTTTTCATTAATATCTGCGATAGAAAAAAAATAGTTTGAAAAAGAGGCGAAGCTTGTAGAACTACCCATATGGGTAATAAAGTTTAATGATATTTATTCATTTTTAATTACATTTAATTACTCAAAACGGTAATTCTAAACAAGCTTTTCCTCGTTTACAAACAGTTTTTTCTCCTTCGCAGATATGAATGAAAAGGTCTATTGAGCTTTTTTAACTAAGTTTTAAATTTTTAAAAGACTAAATTTCAATATTATATGAGTTCTTTAAAATTTAGAATAAGAAAAAACTAGAAAAAATTACAAAGATCGGGAAATCATAAAAAGCCGTAAAATATTTAAACGGAAAAATCGAAAGTAACAGACGGCGTCTAAGTATATGTTACTAGACCCCTTTTTATGTCTAGTAACTATGGTCTAAGGAAGAAGCAAAACTATAAAGTCTATAAATTATGTATTTATTTTCACCATAAGATATAAAACTTATAAACCAAAAATAAACATATCTATAAGATACTATGTATCTATTGTCAATAACAAATAAATAATTTAATCATAACGATCCCTATTAAACAAGTATTTGTAATAAATTATATAATAAATTAGCATAAATTATTACAGAAAATATTAAGTATAAAATTGAATAACGTATTCTCCTTTTCAAGCTAATTATCTTCTTGAATTTAAAAAGGTGTATGTTTTAAACAGTTGATGAAATACTGTGTTACAAATATAAGAAATTTTCTGAACTTTCCGAAAATTCTTAGACTTCACTAGTAACAAAAAAATATATTTACGTGTAAATTTTGGTTCTCAAATGTTAAGAAAGTAATAATTATAGCGAAAATTAACAAAACAAGAATTTTTTGATCAATATAAAACACAAAACCAACAAGAAACATTGTTTTTACCAGAAGAACATGTTTCATGTAAAGTAAAAATGTAAACGTAAAAAAGTGACATTTCATTTTTGATAACATTCATTTGCACGTGTAAATTTAAAATATCACAGATGACAACTTTTTTTTTCTTTTTATTTTAGTTTCAGTTTCTTTTCTCTTCTTTGTAGCAGTCCAAACATCTTAACTTAACCACGATATTAACTATCATACCAAATGATTAACCATGATTAACCATGATACCAAATACAACATTTATTTAACCTCGTTATTTTGGAAAGAAACCAAATTTCCTTTAACGAAACCAGAAAAAGAAACCAGATATACTATTTCTTTAACCATGACGCTGTGGAAAGAAACCACATACACCGACTGTTTCAGAGAATGGACACCATACAGTGTTTGCAGGACACCGTTTGACGAACCCTCTTCCAAATGATGCACAATGAATGAAGTTACGTTTCTCTGTAACATCCTTTAATAGCGAACCAGGTGGATACGTTCGACAAAGTGCTAAAATGAGAAAAGAAAGAAAAATTGAGCTTTACTGTAATGCTTTAAAACAAAAAAGAATTCAACTGCATTATATTAAACAGTTCCCACAATGCTTTTAAATGAATTGCTCTTATAATTAGGATTATTTATTCCTACAATTCTTTGACATAAGTATTTCCCACAAGTTAATTTTAATCTTGCTGTTAGAAAAAATATTTGTTTTACGAAAAATTAACTTCGCAAATCTTTTTCGGTTCAAGATGAGTTTTTGGTAGTAACTATTTGCGCAGAAAAATAAATATAGTGTTGAAAACACACTCGTTCCTAGTACCTTATACCTCCTTCACCGACATCAAAAGCTAAAGAGGTAAGTGGCCCTAAGATCGAAGTTGTGTTGAAAAGTCAACGTTAAACTTACCTGAAACATCTCTTTGTGGTGGTGGAGTTTGTGTGGTAGTGATAGCTGTAGTTGCTGGACAAAGAGCTGTAAAGAGAGTTATACTAACTATATTATTGTTGTTACAGATGAATAAGTTATCAACATTTGGATTCTTTTTAGACAAGAGACTAATGCTGAACGTTAGCAAAATTAGCTGTGTGTCAAAGAAAAACGTCAATTATAAGAAAAACATAATTTGAAATATAAATTTTAAAGTATAAAATATATCTTACATTCGTCTTTTCTTTCCAAGCAAGAATCGCATGCTTTTACATAAAACAAGCCTGCTGGACAACAACGACAATGTGGCCTATTGGCGACGCAACTGTAAAAACACGTTGGGTTTGTTGACCATTCATAATTCCCATCAACTTTATTTGTGCATACAGATGCAGAATCGCCTAAAATAAAACAATTTACTATGTTAGAAATATTGGATTTTATTTATATTATATTTATATATTATTTCGAATCTCCCTCCGTCTAAATTTCTGCATATCTCTGTATATAGAATATCTTTTTTTTTATTATTTACGTATTATAATTACAAATAATCACGTCCTTCATTTACTGTTTGCTTGCTAAAAATTACAAACGCATTAAATTCTTGAAGAATACATCCACTTTTAAACATACAAAAGAGGTTCAGATTTAGTGTCAGAGTTTTTGAGTTTCTTATCAAGGTATCATGCTAAGGTCATGATGATTTATGTTGATTATGAACTATTTCAAAAAGGTAGAAAAAGAAACATTGTAACCCGAGGAAATAACTTACATTGAGGAACTGGAGATGGAGAAGCTGTAGGACCAGTATATATTTCAATCTTCTTTTCTGTAAAAACAAAATGATGAATATTTAGGATTGGATAAAACATTCCTTTTTTTTTAGATCTTTCAAAACAGAAGTCTATTGTTTTTATTTAGCAATAAAAGTTCATATACTTTTCTTTATAAAAAGGACCGAGAGTGTTATTAGATAAATAGCTAGTAGACCGTAGACCCTACTGTATGGTTTCAAGAGTTAATAGTGAAGTATAGTGCAGTTTATAAGTCAGCAATAACTTACCATTTTGACACATATTACCATAGTAACCAGGTAAACAATCACAATAATATCCTTTAGGTGAGTTATCACTTCTGCATAGACCTCTGTTTTGGCATGTAGTCATTGCACATATGTTCATCTAAACACAAAATTGATTAAATATTAAATCCTATTTCGTACAAAATTAAAAAAGTCATATCTCTTATAAAAATGTAGTATGAACCTGGTTTTTCTTGACTTTTCCTAAAATTTATTCTTTTTTCATATTTTTTTTTTCAAATTTTGAATCTTTATTGGAAGTATTTTTTTAAAAATGACGTCATAATTGGAAATTTTGGGCACGCCCACTTATGACGTGATAATGACAACAAGTGGTGTCATACTGAATTTTTTTTTTGACTTATTTGTAGACAATTGGTCAATAAAGAAGCATGTCAAAGGAAATTTTGGTACGTTGCATATTAGCTGAGATCTCGAGGGGGGCACTTTGTGTCACCCCCATGGATAAGAAGACCAAAAAAGCCCATGGTTAATAGGACTTAAGTGTTAACAGTAAGAAGCATATTTTTAGAACTTACTACTTCGCAATTAGGTCCACTGTAATTTTCCATACATTTACATGTTGCAAATCCTCCCATTTCTGTTGAGCAACTTCCACCATTAGAACAAGAATTGATTGCACAAGGATTGTCAGCCTAAAATAATAATAAAAGTTGTAAATCTTCACCTTGTCCATAAGAAGTTATTATTCAATCAATCTCAGATCATGAGTTTGCCCCCCTTATTATAGTTTTAAAGAGTTTTTTAAAACAACGAAGCTCCTTTAATTTTTCTTTTTGTGGCAATCTACGGAACTTTTGTTTGTTAGTGTAATTTAATGATCTGAGATTGATTAAGTAACATCGTATAATTAACCGCAAAATAATATAACTTTAATATAACTTTGACAAGCAATTTACTCTATTTTTATAAAAGCTTTGTACTGCTGTTACTCAGATATGTCAACCTGATACACAATCTTAGTAGATTTCTCAACATACCTGGCAGAAATAGGACTGGGCACGATATTGTTTACACACCAAACCACCTGTACATGGACTATTACTACAAGGATCATCTTTGTATTGCTATAATAAACAAAAAGATTTGCGATTAAAAGTACAACTTCAAGTGAGATCATTATTGTGAAACCGATACTGGAATTTAGTATGTTAAAAGAGTAGTTAGAAGTAAATCAAGCTTGTAAATTACACCTCCTGTTATTGAGCAGATCATTAGTAAGATAGTTTCAATCTTTGTAAAAAAGCTCAATAGCTTCTTGGTTTTTATTGTTTAGCGAATTTTCAAAAACAAGACATAGCAAGTTGCTCAATTTTTCACATGTTACTTAAGGAGTGGTAAACAGCATTTCAGAAAGTTTTAGTCGGGAATTTATATTGTGTGAAAAAGAGTCCAACTTAATTTTTGAATTCAAGTTAATAAATGGATGATGTTACTTCATACCTGTGTAAAAAAATTCAAATACAAAATATGTACCTCGCATGCAAACCCATATGGACCATAAGGACAGTTGCATTTGTAAGCGTTTCCTGCACCAGGTGAACACATTAAACCATATTTGCAAGGTTTTGCACTGCAAGGATCTCCCTAAACAAAAGTATAAAGAAATTAAACTTAGCTATACAAAAACATTTATGGGTATCATAAGCTCCAATTAAGTCTTCTGTAGCGATTACCAGTAAAAAGTATAATCTACTATATATTTTTTTTCATGTCTTAAATCAAACGTCATCCAGAGAAATGGTTATAATCAGTATTTTAAACAAGTTTTGATTTACAATGTACAGTAACCATGTAATGTAATTATAGATAGATATGTTATTCGAATTATGTTATTTGAAAATGTAATAAGGCAATAATAACAGTGTAAAATGTATATAAGTTATATAAATAATGTAATATAACCCTGTACAAAAAGTTGATTATGTTTTGCAAATACTTTAAATTGCTTTTAGTTGATAATAAATTAAGTGCACTGAATCCGTGGAAATTATTCCGTACGAAATACGCTTTTTTCGATCTTTAACAGCAATCTCATGCAATTAACAATAAAACAACAGTAAAAGATCTGTGTATCTGTGAAAATCGTCTTTGAAAAATGATACCCACTAAAATATATCAACTTAAAGGTATGTAATTCTTAGATGCAGTTTCTGAGATAAAGGTTTCAAACAACTTTGCTTTTTGAAAAAACTCTAATTTACCATTGGTTGCATTGTAGTTTCTGTGACGATTGTTGTTGGTGTGAGTGTTGTTTGTCCCGGCTAAAATGAATACAAATAATATACATGAATATAATATAAACCCTTCATTATGCAATGAAACAATGAATAAACTTCTAATACTTTGTTTAAAAAATATTATGGAGAAAAAGTAATAAATATTACAAATAAAAAAAAAGCCTAAAATAAAAACATATTACCATATATCTAAATCTAACATCCATTCTTTGTTGTGTAATATCTCTAACAGAATGTCCTTGAATGATACCCATATTGTTAACTGGTCCTGCAGCCCAAGCAGTGTACTGGTTCATAGTTAAATCTAACATGTATTTTTCACTTCCTTGAGCAACAGTTATCGTTCGTTTGAAACTACACATTACTATATTTCCATACCTGCCAGCGCTTAAATTCACGTTGCCCTTAGCTAACGGTTCTGGTAACGGTTTTGGTATAATAGGATTTCTTTGATCGGCATAAAAACTGCTTAATCTAACTAAGTCCAACCTTCTGTTATACCAACAAACAACTCCTCTTAAATCAGGCTAAATAAATAAAAAATAATCAATACTTGATAATAGAAGAACAAGTAAGACATTTAGTCAACCGGGTTTTTCTGATACTGCTTCCATGGCTATTCAGTTTTTCGTTATTGATATTTAACCATACCATCAAATATTGCTTACATAGGATAAAGGAAACGCAGCTAATGTAATTTGTTTTCCTTGTTTAGATTTACTAATAATTTAGACTTGCATATTTCGAATACTTATAAAAAGTTATACAGTTGTATTAGCTGCCCTATTTACCATTTGCTTCCGTGTATTATGACCAACAGCAACCCAGTCCTGTCTTGAAGCCATTTGAAATTCTAGGTATGATTCATCTGTCTTGTACAACTTTACAGTTATTAAAACATCGCATTCCATTGCCGATTTGCAGTCTTTGGGTTCGCGGAAGCATTTGAATTCAGTGCCGCATTTTGATACATCAATGTTCTAAATAAATCAAGTAAATATAAAAAAAGTAAAACGATGGAGTAGTAACCTTTTTACCTTACATTTGATCTAATAAGACTAGATTGTAACCGAGATTTTTTTGAGATTTTAGTTTAATCTATCGCATTGAATTTAACAAAGTCTTCGCACAAAAGGTTCAGATATAATATTGCATTTTCGTAGAGTCTAATGTAATGGAAACTTCTCAGGTCGCTTTTATTTCAAAAAAATAGAAAACAATTTGCAAATTTTATTCAAAATTCTATAGAAATAAAAAACCAACATAAAAAACGGAGAAGTCTTAAAACCATCTAGTTTTAACTTACTATAGGTTTCTTTGTTGTTACGGCAGCAGTTGTTGGTGCAGCTGTTGTTTGTCCAGGCTAAAAATTAATATGATTAACATTAAGTAAAAACTATATAGTACAACTTATCAATACAATTATATTTCTTACAATAACATCCAGCAAACTATATATCAAAAGACATTTTCATTAATACCTGCGATTGAAAAAATATCCTTTTGAATACGACGCAAGGCTTGTAAAAATATTCATATGAGCAGTAAACTTAAATTCTCTTTATTTTTACTTAATAAAATCTTGTTACTCAAAGTGGTAGTTATAAAGCTTTTCCTCGTAGTATAGATATTATTATCAGATACTAATGAAAAGGTTTATGATAAATCTAAAAAAATTTAAAAACTTTTGAGAACAAGTAATAACGATTACAAATAAAAAAAAAGCCTAAAATAAAAACATATTACCATATATCTAAATCTAACATCCATTCTTTGTTGTGTA
>JAYJMI010120874.1:0-10701 GCA_036873855.1 Sarsia tubulosa
TATGCAAAAAATCAGAAAAAACTGATGAACGGTTACTTGGGAAACTGTGTTACGTACGGACGGACGTACGGACGGACCTGAATTTATAGGATCCCTTCGACAAAAGCCGGGGATCCAATAAACAAGAAAGATTGATTGTTGGATTCCTGGTAATTGATTTGAAAATAACTTAAAAACTCTAACGAAATGATCAAGAGATAAAGGGCTAATAACCTAATAACCTAGAAAACAATTCAACCTTCTTCTTTTTAAAAGTAATAAATTGTTATAAATTGGATTGACATCATATTATTTAATTTTGTACCGTGATGTCTTTTTTCTTAACTTTTCTCAAAATTGACTTACTTATAATGATTATTAATAAAAATAGTAAATTATATTATAAAATTTTATTAATAACGTTACGTTCTTTGAATTTTTAAGGTCAATGTTTAGGGTTCACTGAGCTAATAGCCTGCAAAAGATTCAAATATGCTTAAAAAATACAGTATCAATCAAATTAAAAAAAAATTATATTTAAAGGAAAATTAAGGTCTAGAATTTTGAATGCATAAAAAATTCTATAAAGCTTTAGAAAGCAGAGTATAAATTAGAAAAAAATTTTGTTTTCATTAAAAATAATTTTCAAAGAATATATAAGCTCTCAAAGTTTGCATGCCACGTGGTAGTTTTGATGTCATTAGCGCATATGAATTATTAGAAAATATACAGACCTTGCAATGTATATTTCTATCTCTATCCAAAAAGAATAAAAAATTCTATTGTTTGCATTTTTTTGTTTATACGCTGTTTCTATGTACCATTTAGAGTAGTATTTATGTTTACATGTTTTTGTTTACCAGAAAGGCAAAGTTTGACTACTAAAAATTACTAGGCCACTAAAATGAAGAAGATGCGAAATTTCGATTTAAGAGCTATTTAACTTAAGCTTTATAAAAATTGTAATAAAAGAAAACAAAATTTCTTGACCTTAATTTCCTTTCTTTTATTTTTACCAATACAGTAAATTGACATACAAAGTTTTTATATTTAAAAGTATGTTACTGTAAGAGCATCAAATTTGATTTCTTAAACACCCAGCCCACTCTGATGTCCATTAAGCACTTTTTTAGCACTGGGCGGTTGCGCTCGACTTCTGAGTATGCACAATTGGTATATTATGCAATAATAATTTTCAAGTGCCTTGATCTCTATGAAAGTTCAACCAAGTTCAACTTTGAACGCTGAGCGTCAGTGCTCAAAAGCGTTATATGGACAACAGCCTTGAAGGAGAACCTGCATTTACTAAAATCAAGTATACAGAGATCAGTGAAGTTAAATCACTTTCTTTACCTCCAATACTAATACGCACATTTTCTTTATTTTCATCATAGTCTTCATTTTCATTAAACTTGATATTCTTTTCACCTAAGCCAGTGACAACTATATGGGGATAATCCTATGAATGATTGCATCATATATTAGTAGAATACTAATAAATTTATTATAACTACTTCTTCACCTCAGTGTAAATAATATTTTATTAATCCATATAAATAAAATTAGCAAAAAACAGACAGGATCTATTCTAGAAATGAAGAGCATATACTTGTTTTTGTAACAAAGCAGACTTTTTTAAAGAAAGATTTTCTTGGAAAGGTTGATTTTAAGTTAAATTAGAGTAAAAAGAGGACACTTTTTAGCAGCATCGGATATTCTAACCCTCTGTTTGGGTAGAATAAGCCCTGAGAGGGTTCAACCTTCTATGTTCTGTTTTGGAGGACCAGCTAAAAAATCTCAAAAAAATCTCAAATTTCCCACAAACAACTTTTGAAATCAAAAAAGACCATTGTGATATGAACCATTGGCTGTTTAAAATTTTAGTTGGAATATGTAAAAAGTTTAAAATTTGATTTATTAGTCCCCAAATCTAACATTTAAGTCCCCTAAACAATCCATTATCTCACCTCATGAAGGTCATAAAAATTTCTAATTTTTCCAACATCTCCTTTGAAATTTGATCTAAATTTTAATATAAAATTTAGCAATAGTACACAACTATATTTACAATTATTTTATAAGGACCACATTCAGAGAAAGAACTACCTCTAGAAACATCTTCATCTTCCATACATCATTTTCTACCTTAATTTGCATGTAGAAATATTTATATTTTACAGATATAAAACTTCTTGAACTACTTTCATTGATTGCACAAAAACCAAAGATGTGTAAAATTGGCAATTATTAGTATTAGACTTACACAGAGATGCAACTTTCTTGTGCACAATTACCTTACCATTGAAATTCACCTGTGTTTCAGGGGCAAAGTAACGGCTGGACATTGAATATATACTGCAAACTTATATTTTGTCTTGTCATTTGAAGCTGTCTTTTGCTGTTTAGATCTTACTCATACATTTTCTAATCAAACTAAAATGATGTCTTATTTGCAATAGTTTTTAATTCAAATTTTTTACTTGACATTGTCTAGACATTAAATTCCTGACTTTGTACCCTGAGTTACTTACAATTCTAGCAGTGATGTCAATTTCCCATTTGTTATATCATTCAACTTGCTACCATTCTCTGTTAATTGTAACAGCTCTTCATTCTTTGAGCAACCAATAACAACAGCTGGCTTTGATGATATAAACTACATAGAAACGGAAAAATATGAATATATTTAACAACAAAATTTAATATGAAAATGTCCAAGTCGTTGGACTAGTGTTAAGTTAACACTGTGTGTTCTATCTTAAAAAGTTTTTAACAGTTAAAATTTCATGTTACCTTCAGAACAAGGTGTTCACTGAAATAAAATTACTGTGAGCATGTTATTACAAATATCACAAACACAACACAAACAACTGACCATCCATCAAATTATTTCCATCCATCAAATTATTTCCTAGTTAAATTTTTTTTGAAACAGATCAGTAACTACTTAAACTCATTATATGGAAATTAAGATAATGAAGAAATAGTGAAGTGGGTTAGATAACTCAAATATATTCTATATATCTAAGATACAGCATGCAAATAATCACGCTTAAACAAGGCAAAAACCTGTCTCAATCCAAAATTATTGTAACTATATTAGCCAAAAAAACTACACAAAGGGATTATCCAAAAAGGGGTCAATTTCAGCAAATCAAAATATCAGAAATATCAGACATGCAGAAATTTGAACAGAGGGTGATTCGAACCCACAATCTTCTTGTTAGATCCGGGACGCAGTAACCGACTGAGCTAACCGACCGATATCAAATGAAGTAACTTATGTCGCATTTTAAGTGAATTCAGCACAATGCACAACCTGCAGTTCGAATCCCTCTATTCCAGATTTCTGCGTGAAGGGAAGGGGAGCCAGTGATATATACGAAATATAATTTTAAAGAGCATTATATAAAAGTATTATTTATTACTAACCTTTTTGTAAATACCTCTACTTGGTAAACTCAAGTTTTTGTGAAAGTTATTGAATATTATTCTATGCATCTATAAAAAAATATCATAAATACATTTTTAGGGAAACTACACTTACATTTTGGTCAAACTGATTTTGCAATACAGAAGGTAATAATCACAATAAAAAAAAAATAAGGCTTTCTATTTTTACTTATCTGAGGTTATTGTTATTATTATTATAACTCTTACAACTTATACTGAGTTACTGTCAAGAAAATATTGACACAATAAGAATATATGTTTTTGTACTAGCAAAAACTGATGAGTTATTATTATTATAACTCCAAAAACTGATGAGTTTGCTGATGTTAGACTGTTTAAATAATTTAAATTTAAATTGATCTGACGTTGATTAGATTTAAAAAAATATTTGAAAATAGGTATCGGCAAACTAACTTATGTATTAAATTAACTATGTATATACTAGCAAAGCCAAAGCATGACACTCCCTGTAAATAAGTATGAAAATAATTTTTATTGACTAACAGTAAAAATACATTAAAATCTCTTTGCATACAAATAAATAAAAAGACTAATTTAACAAAAAAAAAAATACTGCAGATAAAATTGAAACTATGAAGAGGACTGGTAGAAGAGTGGTGGTACCTCTTTCGTTGTTTAATTTAGGGAACTTCACTTAAATAGTCTGGGGATTTGCTATTAAAAATTTTACATTAGTGGAAACAATCCAGGGTGTAATACAGAAATTTGTCCCACCAGCCGTTTTTCTTTGTTTTGGAATTTATTTTTTTAAAACAAAACACTGTGAACCTTTGTTCTATTATTGGTCAATTGGGAATTTCAAGTTTATTATCAATTGGGATATGGTCGTTAAACTGCTAGCCAGTGGATTACACCCTGTCAACCTGTTTAAATTGATCTTCTATACAAGACGAGTTTGAGATGGTAAAAACAAACAGAATCTTATACATTTATTTTGAGCTGTTTATAATTTTTTCTTCAAATTTTTGTTCAAATTTGGATACCATAATTACAAGCATACATCAACATGTGCATTACACAAAAGTCTTCTGAGAGAGGGAGTTAATTACTTATTTTTCCTATACAAAATGTTAATCTTGAATCAAATTTGATTATAACTTTGAGTGCCATAGATTCTCCTAGTGTCTCATCAAGGATACCACTTAGATATGTAACCTAGATATTTAAAGTGACACTTTTTACTAGTTTCAGGGGAGTACCTAGAGCCATTTTCATAGCGTTTGAACGCTATGGGCGCCCAAAAAATGTCCCCAAAAAGTTTATTTCTACATCTTTTTAGTATTAAATGCAAAAAGAGTAACTGAAGACTACTACACTCAAGACATGTCAAGTTTATAATGAATATCTTCTTTTGGAGTGTTACAAAAGTTCTAAACTCCTTAAAAACATTGTTTATAAAACAAGACTAACAAACGCTGGTTAAAATCGATGTCTCCAAAAACAATTCTGGGTATGGCCCTGACTTTTTTTAATTTTCGATTTTACAACAAAAATATAGTTTTTGTTTTGTCTTCCCCGAAATGGATATTACTAATAAGTTTGTTTAAGTTTTATACATTCCCTGTAAATAACAATCCCTGGTATCCCACCGACATCATGCACAGAGGAAAAAGTAAGTAAGTAAGTTTATTTCGCTACCATTGTAGAACACAATTTAAAATCAACAAACCAAAAATATTAAAAAAGCAAAATTGTATTTAAATAATAAAACAAAAAATATATTATTTTTAAAGAGAGAAGGGTGACAGCATGTGGATGACACAGAACAAGCCAAAAGACCAAAATTTCCATTGTGGTCCCTATTCACTTAAATAATTACTGAAGTACTGTATTCCATGGAAGACCACTCCAAAATCAAGCGTATGCTAAGAAGAAACAGATACTTACAAAAATACTTACAACTTTTTCTTTAACCTCAAGTTCTTAAATAAATTGCGCTTTAGACCATGCTTAAACAAATTCACACTTTTGCATTCCTTTAAATGGCAATATTCAATCTGTTCCACAATGCAGGAGCTGTGTAAAACAAAGCTTTCTTTCAAAAGTTTGGTTTAATGGAAGGCGGCCTAAGTTTTAAAAATGAGTTTCTAGTACTCCATTATCTGGTTTCTAGATTTTCAAATAGTTCTCCAATGTAGTAAAGAGTCATATTAGCAAAATACTTGAAAACATAGACATTTTATATTTAAACTCTTAAATTGATCTTCTCCTGATGTGTAATCTGTCATCTAATTGAAGACAAAACCTAATACATTTTTTGCATAAACTGCAATTTTTTTTCAGTAAACTTGAATAAGACTTGGACCGGCAGTACAAGCATAGTCAAAACAAGCCCCCAATACTGGATGTTTCATGGAATAAACTATAAAAAAAACAATTGTTTTTTATAAAATACAGTAACTAAAAATAACAATATATATAACGATTAATATTAATTTTAGACAACCCGATTTAAACGACTTGCACAGTGTGGGTGGCCCAAATGAGGACAACTCCAACTATACCCATCCTTATCAAAAAATAGGGTGTACTTGATTCAAAACAATAAATTAGATTGACAACTACACTGCCCAAATTTTGAAGAGGGGAGTATATAACAATTTTGAAAATTCAAGTTTTTATGCTTTTTAAAATCAGGGAAGAATGTGTTGAATTTTGGTCCTATTTTAAATAAAGTCATAATTTAATGGTGAGAATTTTCCTACCAGGGATATGTAAACAATATACAATATCCTCGAAATTAATGTAAACTAATAAATTTAAATACTGGTTCCGAATAGGAACCCTTATAAGGAATTTACACGGAAGAGATAATAGAAGGAATTTACAACGAAGAGATAAAAAATAAATAGTTAAATAATTATAAATATATAGTTGTAAATGATGAAAGAGATAACGAGAAGTTTAATATAAGATGACATATTTATACGGATATTTCGTTTTAGCGACTGCTATACATTATCAACGTAGGTAAAATGACTGTGTTTATAATTTTTGTTTACTGTACAAGTAACTCTTACTCTTGTTTAACTTTTTTTATAGTTATAAAAAATTTAAAAATAATGTTATAAAATTACTACAGTATAATAAATACAAAAAATAAAATGCTATAGTATGAAACCTAAAAATCAAACAAAATAAGTTAAAAATATGTACAAAACTTTTGGAGAATACAATCCTTTACATTACAGAATCCTTGTACACCTTGTACAGTACATAGGTTTTACATAGTCTAAATGGTCAATCTGGTTTCCACTGTTTGATCTTAGATTCAAAAATATTTAGAGATTCGACATTTCTTATTTCAAATGGTATAGAATTCCAAATAATAGGTCTTAAATATCAGAGTGAGTTTTTACCTTGTTTGAGTTCAGTATTAACAGAAAGAATCATTAATTATTAGCCAATGTATATTGAGGGAATATTCTTTATATCACTAACACAGAGAGTCCATGAAGGCACTTAAAAATGATCGCTCACATCTCATGAAAGGGACTGCAGACTTTCAGGGAGTTGCCTATAAATTTGCTCATGACTATTTTATTTGTCTGTTCGTCTGTTTATTTGTCCTTTGATTTCACAGAATCGGCTCATGATAATAAGAAGTAAAAAATGACTACAGTATATTCTGAAATGTCTGAAAGGTACTGATGCATGTAAATGTAATAAATATCCTTTTTATAATTTCCTCAATAAACAGAAGAAGTAACAAAGGAAACAATGTGCTAAATATCTTATTCTAAAGTTTAGAAAAAAGCCACAACAGCACTTTGAAAATTGGGTTGCATACCCAATATGTGTAAGCAAAACAATGTACTTGCATTTTATTGGTCAAAAAAGCCATATTTTTTGGAACTACACATGAAAATGGCTGAAATTTTTCCAAATGCTTATATTTGGTAGATCTTTTGATTTAGTCAATAAAATTAGGGGGTAAAAAAAACCCTAAATTTCGAGATTACATGCATAAGTACCTTACTTAACATTGATAGAGAAGAGACAAATAAAGTAGATTAATTAACTTCTGGAAATCTTTCTATAAACTTCTGGAATTTTTTTAATTGAGGAGGTAAGAAAAACAACCAAAGCCTGAAGTAAACTGAAGTTAAAATTGACAAAGATAAAAGCCTGGGTATACTACAGTACATCTAAATATTTCTTCTATTCTTCTAGATTTGATTTAAATTTATATAAATCTAAAAAACTTGAATCAGTTTTCATTGAACTTATATTTCCAAAAAAATCTAATATCATTGTTAAATGCTTGTACAAGCATCTCATAATGAAAGCCAATGACTTTAATCAAAACTTTCTTGAAAGCTTACTGAATAAAACCATAAAAGAAAAAAAGCCAGTTACCTTAGCAGGCGACTTTAATTTTAATTTGCTTAATATCTCTACAATCACCCAGGAACTGCCAGCTTTGTTGATGAAATGTTTTCTCATAACTTTATACCCAGAATTCTACATCCTACAATAATTCATTCTGCCACTCTTATAGATAATATTTTTCTTAATACTGAAAAGTTCGAAACAGTATCTGGAAATATCACACTTCACTTTCTGATCATCTACCTCAATTTCTTTTTATAAAAGATTTTTTTCAACAAAGCACTCTAAACCACAATATAAAATGAAAAGAGATTTTAGTAAATACAAGTCTGAAGATTTCTTTAGGGACTTGGGACAGGTAAACTGGGATGAGGTCTTTCAGATTAATACTAGTGATAATATTAGTATAGAGGTTTTAAAATTCTGATAGATAATATTTCAACAAACTTAGATAACCATGCTCCTATTAAAAGAACTAAAATAAAAGAAAGTTCTAATTTTAGCAAACTGGATCATTAAAGGGATTCTAAAATCTATTACTCGTCTAGATACGCTCCATAAGAGGATTGCAAGAGAGAAAAATTCTGCTGATAAAGCATTTCTTTGGGAACAGTATAAAAGGTGCAGAAACACTCTGACAGAACTTATTCGTCAAGTAAAATAATTTACTACCATAGCTTTTTTGAAAAAAATAAAAATGACTGTAAAAAGACCTGGCAAGGTAAATCAAATTATGAATCCTAGAAGACCTAAAAGTCATAAAGACCCTTCTTCCCTTAAAGTCGATGGTAAAACTATTTACGATAAAAGTAAAATCACAAATGAATTCAATAATTTTTTCTTGAATATTGGCAAATCTATACAGAAAAACATTAGACCTAGCAATAAATCTTACACTCACTACCTTCACATTGGAAATAACAACTCTTATAACCCCCACAATTCCTTCAGAAATTAAAAACCTCATATCTGGACTTCAGAATGGCAAAGCTACTGGACCTAACAGTTTACCTATCAATATTCTTAAGGATCCTAAAGAACTTATCTCAGGCCTACTTTCACATTTGATAAATCTTACTTTTGAGTTTGGAGAATTCCCAGACCTTTTCAAACTTGCAAGAGTTGTTCCAGTTCTTAAAGTGGTTCAAGGCTTAGTACAAATAACTATCATCCAATTTCTCTCTTTCCTAATATCAGTAAAATTGTTGAGAAACTAATGCATTCCAGAATCTACTCATTCTTGCAGAAGAACAAAGTATTCTACGAAAACCAATTTGGCTTTAGGCTTAAAGGTTGTGGCAACTTCCAGAACTTGAGGACAAAGAAAAAGATATTTATCTTTTTTAAATCATTTATTGTAAGTATCCTTTGTTTTGTTTGTTTTTAGTATATAATTAAGGTATTATTTAATCAACCCTTCGCTTGACTTTGGAGTGCTCCTCCAATGGAGTGTCTCATTTATTTCTGCCATATAGGGACCGCAATGGAAATCTGGCCTTTAGGCTTGTTTTGTGTTATCCCTGCTGCCATCCCCTTCCTTTTTTCAGATTTTATATTTTAGAGATTTAAAAGATTTTATATTTATATTTTAACTTATTACGCAATTTTACATTTTTATATTTAATTTTTGTTCATCCATTCTAATTGTATTTTTAACGGCAGCGAAATAAACTTACTTGCTTACCTGTTGTCTCGATTTGATTTGTTGTGTTTCGTATTGCTGTTTGTTCTGTTTTCTCTTTTTTTCTTGTTCCACCTCAGCTTATTTATTTTTACATAATTTTGTTCTTTTTATGAGGGGATCTAGATCTCTTTAAACTTAATAATTCACTATAATTCTAATATGTTTGTTTACTCAATTCCTTACTGTCGACTCCTTTACTGACTACTAATTTAGACATAACTAGTTTGAATTAACTCAATTTGTTAAATCATGTGATTATAAAATAGATCATATATTTTTATTTTTTTCATACGTATGAAAAAAAGCACTCAACTACGTAAATAAATGTTTTGATCAATTTTTACTATTTTGTTTGTATATAGTGTATACATTTGTAAATAGCCTTTTATGTAGTTAACTATCTTCATATCTATCTTCAAAATTTCCATTTTGTTCCCATCTATCATAATCTCAATTTTAATCTGTTTAGTTTTACGTATGAAGTATGTTTAAACTGCTTTTATCTATTTACTGTATAGCTTTTATGCATATTTTTTTTTCCATTTTTTATTCTCATTTTCATTTTTATTTTTTACCATACGTTTTTTTGGCTCAGTTTCAAGGTTCTCCTTCTTGGGTCTTCTTTTGAAATGTACTCCAGATTTTTACTTATTCTAATAATTAAAAATAAATGTGGAAAAAAGCTTTATTAGAATTTAATGTAACTGTATATATACTAGAATATTTTAGACTTTTATTTTTTATTGTACTAGGAGTATTAAGAATACATTGATTTGATTTTGATTTGATTTTTTGATAACAATAATAATAATAATCACTCTCGCCCACACCCCCCTAAAGTAGATATTTTTACTCTAATTTCACATTGAACTTTGAACTCACACTAACCTGAAACTCTTTACCAGATTTTTTGTTATATAAAAGAACAGCTTGGGGACGAGGATTGTAAATATTGAGTTTAGTTATCTACCGTGCGATGGTATTGAATGTTTGTTTCTAGAAATAAACCTTCGCAAAACTAAATGGAAAATGTTAATTTTTGGCCAAAAATTGACCTTTTTTAAAAACCTGTCATAATGCAGCAAATGAGCAGAATTTGGTAGCAATTTTTTGATCTACTAGCTCTTACTCAAATATATAACTGTACAAAAAAAGAGAAGAAAAATTGTTGAACGATTCATGAGATATCTTCAAGAATCTTCAAAAATGTTGTTTTTGCATCAAAATTTGAT
>JAYJMI010120985.1:0-10701 GCA_036873855.1 Sarsia tubulosa
AATATTTGTACCTAGACTATTTCGATCATGCTGAATCAATCTAAATAACTTTCAAGACATGAAAAGTT
Source organism: Sarsia tubulosa (assembly GCA_036873855.1). Taxonomy (NCBI): domain Eukaryota; kingdom Metazoa; phylum Cnidaria; class Hydrozoa; order Anthoathecata; family Corynidae; genus Sarsia; species Sarsia tubulosa. The sequence goes on from JAYJMI010120985.1 coordinate 69, forward strand.
AATCTTTATGCATTTCTTAAATACTTCTTAAGCGAAGGATGTAAAGCACTTGTGCTTCTTGTTAAACTTGTAATTGCAGAAAAATGGGGCAAATTATTTGACCTATAAAAGAAAGCGATACAATTAACTGAAATAAATTCGTGACAAAAAGATATTTTTCTCTCAGCTAGATCTTTTTATGGAAGCAAGAATAAAGTCTTATGAAGTTTTGGAGCTTTGTTGATTTGTTAGTTCCTAATAAGTTGAACCGATTTATATTAATTATATAATAATTATTTATATAATCACTTATATTATTGATCTTAAATCTTTGCAGGCTAAGTTTTTATGGAAATCTCTTAAGTTTGTGATGTATTGTATTTGTGACGGTTTTGTTTTTACTTTTATTTCCACTATTTCATTCCCGCGTTCCGCATTCCGGGTTTTAAAGATAGCCCATTTATAATATTGTAACCTCCAAAGTAAAGAAAATAATCCAGGAAGGAATGTTTTTTAAAATTCGGATGGAATATTTTATAAAAATCGGAAGGAATGCGTTTTAAAATTGGAAGGAATTTTTTTTAAAAAATCGGAAGGAATGCTTTTAAAAAATTGGAAGGAATGTTTTTTAAAAAATCGGAAGGAATGCTTTTAAAAAATCGGAAGAGCTCCCTCAAAAAGTGGTAGGGAACAGTTTAAAAGTGGTAGGGAACAGTGACACCTCAGGGCCATCGTAGATAAGATAAGTTAAGTTTATTTTCATATTTACATAGTTGCTGTGATAAATAAATATAAATTACATCAGTGTTATAGTATGATATCTAAATTTTGAAAATATATAATAAACAACACAAAGTTCGGAACAACTCGAAGAAGACTAGAATTAGCCTTATCACCCAGATCCGTTTTGCTCATTTTAGCTATGTCTTGTCTCTACGAAACCAAATGAGCTTTTTTCCATTCCGATTCCCGAACCCGGTTTTCCGTGTAAAAGAACGACTAAATCTATTTTACGTATGTCCAAATTTAGTTCCAGATATCAAAGGTGTACAAAGGTGTACAATCATCATGTCATGACCTTGTATAGGCAACATATAAGAGAAAATCTTCTGTAAGTTAGGTAGGTTTAGGTCAATATATTTTCAGTCAGTATTTGCATGTTTTTAAACTGATACAAGCTGGAGACAAACATGAGTACGAAAAGCTTCTCTAAATATAACATTTATTTTAATAAAATTGTTTCATAATTTTAAGCTTTTACAAGCTATTAATAAATACATCTTCCGACCCGATTTTAAATTTGGCTATTTACAAATGGGTCCCTCATTTAATAAACGGTGCTCACTTTTAAATATAGGGTTTTGCGTAATAGCCAGGGGGCTTGGGGGATGTGGGACAGAGGGGCAAAGTTTGATTGTTGCTACTAAGTTCCTATATGACCCAACTTCAAGTAGTAGATTTTCACTAGTCAATTTGCAGTACTTCCGTCATTTACTATTAATCATTGGTGAACATTTCTGCCAAGTTAAAGTTCGATTAGAAAAATTTGTCTCATTATATCGCCAGATTTGTAACACCATTATTTTCATATTTTCTACGGTTATTATCAGTTCTGGTCTGTAAAATACACACTAGCAAGAAAATTCAAAATGGCTAACATTGTTTTTTGGTAACTTCAAACATATACCTACCCCATAGCATAGTTTAAAATTTGCCCATTTGATAGTCAAGGTCCACCCCCCTCAGCTGATAGACTATATGGTCAATTAAATCTGTTTAGACAAAGTTATCTCAGCTGAAACTTTGCAGATGGTATAGGGATAGTTTATTATTTGTTTTAGTAAAAAAATGATTTGATTACCTTATCAGAAAATTGATGCCGTCAACAAAAACATCAAAAATGCCGTTATTAAAATTAAAACGTTGCTTATATTATATATGTGGTGAATTTTCAATGCAAAGTGTCATTTAGTATTATTTTTACAAAGCCTTTTAAGAATAGCAAGACTAGGAATGATAAAAATATTATCCCCTCCATCATAGGTAAATTTCAGCACCAAAATTGAATTTGGACGAAAATTTGTGCTTTTTGAAGTACTTTAGTCATTTACTATGGTCAACTAAATGGACTTTTAGACAAAGCTAATTCAACTGAAACTTTGCAAATGGTATAGGGGTAGTCAATTATTTGTTTTAGTAAAAACAATGTTTTGATTACCTTATCAGAAAATCGATGACGTCATCAAAAAAGTCAGAATATGACGTTTCTTCTCGCAAAGCATTGTAGATATAAATTAAAGACCAGATATAAGTGCAAGGAAAACAATATGAAGATATATTATTTTTATGAATAGTTTTTTTTTCGAAATTATAAAATAAAACCTTCATTAAGGTACATTACCGCGAATTTTTTTAAACTTTTGTATGAACAATCAGCTAACTTTAGGACATGAACTGAAAACCGCATCAAAAAATTCAATCTCGTTTAAAAGTTATGCGATCCGCAAATCTTATATTTGAGCATATTTGAGCATACTTTATAAATTACAATTAAGAGGACCATGACAAATTCTAAATTACAGTTGTAAAATAGGATTTTGTTGAGCCATAACTAGAGTTAGAGAACAAAAAGGATTTGTGGGAAGATGTTTTCAGGTTTTATCAAAGTCAGCATGATCTATCTATTAGGCTATTGAAAAAAATCGCGGTAATGTACCTTTAAGATACTGTATTTAAAATGTTTTACTAATCATCATCTGTTTCTTCATCGGAAGAATCATAATCAAAATCACTTTGTAATTCATCTTCTTTGTTACTGTTTTCACATTCATTGTGCAGAAATTGTTACCGTAATAGCTTTTAATTTTTTGCAGCTACATCTTCCTGTTGTGCATTTACTTTTTTTGCAATTGCAAGGTACAAATTCTTGTAATACATCTGGTGCAGTAGCATTTTCCATCCACAAGATTTCTAAGGAAATATCTTCCAGTCGCTTCCACCCGTGATCTGCTTGGTCAATATACTCGTGATCTGCGACCAGTGCATTTTTCGACTCTTATTTTTAGCTTTTGAGGTTCAGGGAACTTTAATCTGTTTGTGAATAACTTGTAGCGTGCTTTATTAATATCAGTTTCATTTTTAACATTATAAAGACGGCGTATGAGTTCTTCTAGTAAGTAATTTCCTACTGTTAGTAATTTCCTACTGTTTCTGATAATACCTTTTATTCACCAAGCAAAAAAACTGCATCAATAAAGCGACTACCGGGTTCTAGAACAGTTAAACTCTTTGATTTTCCAATTCCACTAAAGCAGCTTGTTGTATCTGTTCCTGTGAGTGCGTGTAGACCAGGTATCGCATTGGAGATATCTTCAAGCAGAGAACAGGTTGACATGTCAAACAACTGGGTACTTGCACCGATACCATGCTCCAAAAAAAATTTAACATTTAATTTTCTCTGGTAGTATATCGCCAATAGAGCAACATATGAATGTCTCCACTTCGATTCGAAATCTTGAAGGCTTTTGTTTCGCAAGTAACATACAGTTCTTTTTCTTAAATGTTTGCCAAAAACATTTATATTGCCATTTACTGTAAGCCACTTAGATACTTCAAATTTTATACGAAACAACGCCTCCGATACTGTTTTAGTTGTTCTGGTACCATGGTTGTACTCTTTCCCTCGAAAAACAGATTTCAAGAGAGCCTGGTCCAACTAAACATGATTCGGTTATGATGTCTTCGTCCTGCTGCCCCAAAACGTTTCCCGATTGCAGCAAGGAAAATACAGCAAGCATGTAAACCTCCCATTTGATAGGCTTATAGAAGATCGCATTTCACGATTAACAGGGTTATTGAGAACTTCAATGGCTTTGGCATAAATCATCAAGTGTGTTAGAAGTACAAAATTATAAAATGGACAAGTGATCCTAAGTTACTATTAACAGCAGAATTCCACGTACTCTTATTATTACTCGATTATGCATCAGTTCGAGGTTGTGAATTTTTAAATGTAATACTTATTTTACCAATGGATCAACAACAGATTTACAAATTTGGCTGATCAAGCATTAGGTCAGTTTGGATGTATGTATGTGAATCTTTTTTAAAGTTGACAAATTTACAATTAAAATAAAAAATATATGAAAAATCAAATAATTTAATAAATTATAACAAAAATAGTATGGGTAAATGGCACCAGACTAATTAAAGTCAACTGAAGATTATAGATTGCAAGTAAAAAAATAGCGATAACACTAAATATAAATTATTATCAGAGAATATACGAGATTTTGTTTGTGGACGGATTTCAATGTTTACATTTTGTGTGTTTTGATTTTAATTATAAGGACCGGCATGTTTTCGACACGCAAAAAGGTTAGGTAACATATAACTGAATATAGAAAGATAGTCTTACAAATGCTCAAATTTATATATGACTCATAATTTAGGTTTTAAGTAAGCGTTTGAAAGTTTGAAAGCAAAATAACAACTTGAATTTAAATTTACTGTTTTATTTCGCTGTAACTTTCCTATTATAGTCTAATGTCTGCTGCTTCGACTTTTTCGTGTTGTACTTATCACGTGATCAGACGGCACACAATTAACGTTTTGGTTTGTATCCTCCGCCTGCATCCCTCTGAATTAAATAAACTCTAAGACGACAAAAAAATGCTATAGAAAAAAGTGCGACGGTCAAAGATTTTCTATGACAGCAAAATATTTGAAAAGAGAAAAATATACCGCTAATATTAAAGAAAGTGACTTTCAATGATAGAATGAAACTCTTTACCAACAAACTGATGCAAGAAACATTATATTAGTCGTATATTCTTACCATGACTGCAGCGACGGCAGCATTTGCTACTTAAGTGGATTAATTTTTGTGTAAACTAATTTTCGTCGACACCAAATTTTTCAGGTTTCTGCGTGGATCAATTTTCGCAGATGAACTGCATTTTTAACGTTTTTTTATTATTTGGTCGAATGAAAAGTACATGAAAAGTGCGAAAAAAGCATTAACTTGCGGAACAATTTTCGCAGAAAATGTCATAATCCGCGGAAGTTTCGGAAATAAATCCGCACGAAAATAACTCACTCAAGCTAAGGTAAAATGCTGTCGTACGACCAAGAGTCTACGAAATTTGAACCAGCTGTCCTAACGAAAGGATCAACAACTTTTACTTCCACAATTTAAAAACTGGTACTGCAATGCAAAGATTGAAGGTTAACTTTATCCTTCGATAACAAATACGTAGAAATCAGTTTTTAAATATTTTAGTGATCAAAAGACTTCAAAAATTTGGCGAACAAAATATAGTGGCAACATATTAATAATTCCACCAACATATTTTTGGAAAATCTTGTTGCTTGAGAACGCAGCAACTTCATTTCTATAAAACTTTTATTTTTTTTGGGTTACATTATGTAGATATTCTTTTAGCTATTTATTTAGTCAGTTAGTATTTATAATTATATTAGCTATAATCTGATAATAGTCTACAAAAACAGTATAAAACAAAATACTCAGAGTCAACTTTGACATACTTATAACTTACCCAGTCAACTACAGTGTGCTATTATTTTCACAAACCAATGCTTGCACTGTCTGACTGCTTTTGATGTATGTCCAGTGTGTTGATCTGTTCTGTTATTATTTGATCTTGTTATGCAAATTCTGTTGATGTTTTGACCATTGACCATTGTATTTACACGGATTTATATACTCTTTTTACATAGGAATAAATAAAATTTTAGTAGAGTTTAGCTTACTCAGGCGTCCCATAACTCCTTATTTTGCTTATGTCTAGCCTATTTTGGATATTACTTCTACTGATTTCTCCTTATTATATCACAAATCTATTAATTTTTCTTATTTTGATTGAAATTTCGGAAAGTTGAAGTTACTTTTAACTTTTGTTTTTTAGTTTATTGTTCTTAGGGACCAGAATGGAAATCTGGCTTTTTTCATCCCTGCTGCCACCCTACTCTATCTCCAAGTTTTTCTATTTTGAGATTTTTATTAGTTTTAGATTTTATTATTTATACACAATAGACCTTTCCCGAGTTGCATAATTAGTGCGTCACATGATGTCATGCAATATTTTAAATTTCAAATTTAATGAATATTTTTTATGGGTAAAGTGTAAAGAATAAAAAGAAGCCCTGGAAAAATTATCGAAAATATTATGTGGCTATTGTTTTATAAGCTTTCGAAGTTTGCATTTTTAAACAACGAGGCTGACAACCCCTGAATCCGCACCTGTAGAGGACCGAGATATCTCACAGAGTTTTAACCCTTTAGAACAATATTTATGGAAGGAATAGAGAAATCTACATTTCTATTGCATATTGTATTTTGACTATATTTCATAACAGTGCCACTTTAAACTTAAAAACATATGATCATTTTTGTCCTAAAAATTAAAAAAATAAAAATAGATTATACAATTTCTAAACATTTTTATGAAACTAAATCCATAACAATTTGAGGGAACGTATAAAACTTTTTTTTTTTCTGTTTTGAAAACATAGCGAGATACGGAAAAAATTATACAACATTTTCATCGTGGGATTTATGAAAACCAAATCGTCGATGAATAAATTGTCTAAGTTTTCATTTACACCGATTTAAAAAGAACGGATGCATGATGCGAAACAAACTCCCTGTCTCAATAGAAAGTCGTTAAAATCTTTTAGAAAACGTTAATGACCAAAAAACAATGCGTGTTGTATTATTTTTTTAAAATTTAGATTTCTTTCTGAGTATTGTTAAAATATATAACGTCATATTAACGTAAACCTTCCTCAGCTTTTTGTTGACCTTATTTAAAATAAATTTTTATCTATATGTGATATATTTTGAACGTTTTTGGACATTGTATTTTGACCATTTTTAAAAGTGCCACCACTTTAAACTACACATAACATGTGATAAATTTTTTTCTTATAAATTTAAATAACACTAGCGTATAGAGTATTTATTTTATATTCCCGTACAGCATTTTTTTTGCGTACTCCGTTTTTTCCATTCCGACTCCCGAACCCGATTTTCCATTAAAAAAACGACTAAATCTAGTCTAGAGTAATATCTAATTATTTTTGTAACACTAGATTCTCCCTCATTTCCATTTTAATTTGAGGGAAGTGTATAAAAATTAGCCTAAATTTGCTTGTTTTGTCGCGAAAACATAGCGACATTTGCAAAAGTTGTACAACATTTAATTATGTGGTAATTATGATAACAAAACTTAGTTTATCTCTAGATTTTTTTGCTCCAAATTAATTACTTGCAGAATTTTTCGTCAGTTATTATAACTAATTAAATGCCTCCCAAAAGGGATGCTTTTATAAAGTTAGATAAAAAGACAACAAGCATATTTCAGTAAATATATATTATTGAATGTCCATCTTTTATACGTCAATGATTTTCATAAGAGCAACAGTGCTTCAACAACATATTTTCTACAACACCGCCGCAGACTTTCGTATTGTCCATTAATTAAAATTAGTAACGATGCAATTAAATAAAGATACTTTTGTAATCAATAAAATAATAGTTTCTTCAAGTAGCTTTTAAAGCTCCTTGGTTTCGTATGAAGAAACCATATTTGTAATTTCTATATATTTTTGACTGAACTTGTTGTGAAATATATTCGTATGGTTTCTATCAACAACATCAGACCTGTAAGAAACTTCCTTTTTCAGTTAACATATACCAACGATATATAACATCCCTGGAGATGTTATATATCGTTGCATATACATGCACTTTATGAACATAGGTGTTTAATTTAATTAAATACTAATTTTTTAAGTAACATAAGTGAAATTGATTAATAGTTTTGCTTAGGCAATTAGGAACCTCAAATGATTGATAAGAATCTTCCTGTACAAAAACTTATAAAATTAAAAACTGCAATTTTAAAACACTAAAACATAAAGCTTGGTAAGGTAAAATATATTATTTTTTATTTTCTCGTTTCTAAAATGTCTAACTGAGGAACACATAATTTTATTTTTAAGGATGAAAGAAAAGTATCACATAGGAAGATATCTTCTTTTATATAATTTTAAAAGTAATCGAAGTCTGATATCCTAACTAAGAGTCAAAATAACAAATTCTGTCAATAGAAACAAGGAAATAGAAAAGAAGATGATATTGAGCAACGAATTTGTAAAGATGAATTTGACGATGTTATGAAATGAATAAAGTTATCGTGCTCGGCAAGCGTGTTTCACCAAATTAGAAAGATTTATTTTCTTCTAAAAAATTAATTTACACCAATTCACAATACTAAAGCTGGTAAAAATACGTTATATTGTTGTTCGTAAGTTTAAAGTTAAACGTGCACTGTTATTTTCAGTATTTTCAAGATGGCGGTAATTAAAGTAAAAAGTCTATTGTAGCAAAATACTTGATATACTGTTGTGATATGCAAAAGCTCAGTTTTCGGATTGGAAATATAATAACTCATTCTTATAATTGAAGGATAGATTACTGCTAAGTATTGTTGGGATTCAATAATAGTACACTGAAGAAAAGTAGTTTTTTTTTCAGATACACGGTCGGAAGTGGCAAAATACGGATCGAGTTTACGGCACGACATATCTAGTCTCATGTAACAGTTTTATCATAGGTTATTGAATGTTGTTATTCCGTCGTGGATCTATTTGTTGGTCCAATTACCGAATAAATATTAAAAAGTATTTAGTCCTCCAATAAAGTTTTATCTACAGGTACATCTTTTGATATTCAGATCTTGAAGCTTTGTTTAAAATGGTGCTCCTAAAAACTTCCAACCTCAAGTTTATAAAATTAGCAAAATTAGTAAACCCATAACTGAGTTGGGGAATTCTTTTTTTGACCTCTCATACCTCTAAAAAACGTCTATTTCCACTATTACTATGTATTTGTACTGTCCTACTGTAAAAAGTAATCTTAATTTATCCTGGAAACTTTAGAATAATCGAGAAAAATGACATCCTTGTAGTTTAATAAATATAGACTTGAAAAAAGTCGTTCTTTAAAATATAGTCGAAGGTCGTAATATACGGGGTTCATTTACGGCACGGGAATAGCTTAAACAACTTCAAACATTATATTTTAAGAAACGACTACATATAGTCTAGATAAATAAGGCATTCAACGTAACTGCCATATGGTTCAGGGTTGAAAAATTACAGCGATTTATCATAGAAACATGCGTGTTTTTTTTTTGCTAATTTCAACAAACAACTGCTGACGTCAGAAATTAAATCTCAAAAAAATTGCTATTATGACAATGTCGCGTAACTATGTTGCTTTCAATACTTGTATAATAAATCCTTTACTTTTACCAAAGAGTTATCATAGCTTAGCTGGAGAGAGCAAAGTATAAAAAAACTTAAAACAGTCTCTGTAATAAATTCATTTTCAAATCCCTTGTGCAACATTACTTTGCATCACTTATCACCTCATAGCATAATAGATTAAGGATTTGGCATCGTTAAAACATTACCATTAGTGAATAAGAGTATTTTAATAAAAATATTCTAAATTTGTTCATGTAAGGAGAAAATACACATTTGAAAAGACAGAATTATACATTGCTTTAAAACTATATTTATTTTAAATTTATTTTTTAAAAATGAGTGTTTATCTAATATAGCTTTACAAAAGTAGATCGAAATTTACTCCAGGAAAGTTGCAGCAACCGCCAGGAATTATAAAATGCATAAAATTATATATGTTCCATCGATGAGATACAAATCTATACTAAATCTATAATTTTAAACAATAGATTTAGCTTAAAATACGAATAATTATATATTTTTTTTTAATATTTTACAAATTTTTAATGCATAATTTAATTACATAATTTGATTACAGAGACTGTACCTCTATTATAAAGCTTAAAACAAAAGCATACAAAAGAATATAACAAAAGAAATAAGAGAATAAACGTTCGTAATCTCTCCAGCTAAGCTATGATAACTCTTTGCTTTTACTTTTATTGATCTCTATAATTGGGCAAGTATTTAATGCAATAGTTGAGGCTTGTTTTTCCGCTTCCATTTTTGCTTTTACAATTCACTGTGCTGAAAGTAGAGAAGTGAAAATACAGAGATAGTAAAATAACTTTGCGAATCAATAATGATTTTAAGGTAGGATCGCATACGGTCAAAGTAATTCAAGATGTAATCAGATTTATTGATTTTTAAAGTTGATTTATCGCTTAAATATGGTTATAGAGTTGTTATATATATTTAAACGTTGTTTCATAGATTGTTACAGTTGATTTATGGTTTAAATATGGTAATAGTGTTGTTATATATATTTAAACGTTGTTTTATAGATTGTTAGAGTTGATTTATGGTTTAAATATGCGAGGTGTGGTACTGTACAAGAATAGTCTTGAAATAAAATTTATACGCTTTTGGAAGTCTTAGGGAGTTCTCTCAGATTCCCGTGATCGTAAATAAAACCCGCGTATAGCGACCTTTGACTATAATTTAAAGAACGGCCTTTAATTATATGGATACCATCATGTTTCAAATTCCCTAGATTCTTTGGTACAGCTCAAGAAATTTAGATATAATAAGAATTTTTTATCACTCCTTGAAAAGTATCTATAATCGAGTTGTTTTTCATTACGTTAAAATTTTGATGGCG
>JAYJMI010121096.1:0-20174 GCA_036873855.1 Sarsia tubulosa
TTTCTATCTTCTAAAATTGATTATTTACTAAACCATGAAAAAGTGATTACTTTCGTTGAATATCGAAGAGCGAAAGGGGAAGATATTGGATACCATATATGGGAAGACAGTGAACACGTGTTACATTTACAAAAATATCCTGAAGAATATAAAGAGCTGGTGACCAAGTTCTGTGTTGACATTTCAAACTAATGAATGATACTGAATTAACTCCACCTCGAACCCAGGATTTGCCAAAAAAAATTGATGAGCAAGGACATATAACGACATGGAGTAAGAAACAGAAACCGAAGAAAATTGACCACATAGATCATACTGAATACTGTTAGAAATCCATGACCTGTAAAAAACCTCAAAAATACAAATGGCTCAATAGATATACATATAATAATGAATATACCGATATACATAACTTGTATTATAGAAAACCTAAAAATTCAACCATTAACATATAAAAATGATATAATATTATAAAATAGAATACAAAGATATAGTTCTGTGATATTTACTTATCTTCCTTTAGCTCCTAATTAATACACTAACGTCTAATATCGAATAAAATTATCAATCGCATAAAATATCTCTTGTTTTCATTTGTTCGAAGTTTAGCGAGGTTTTTAACCTTCGCGATAGCGTAAGGTTATTAGTTTCATCGTTTCGTGTTCTTTTTTTTTTTTTTTTTTATGAAGTCAGTATAGCGATTGTCCAAAGTGAAACATGTGACATTAATGATAATATAAAACAAACAAAGTTTCAAACTTTATAATCAGAAAAAAGTTTGATAATTTTTCCTGGCAAAACGGCTCAAAAATTTTTTATACAATTTTCAGAAACTTTTGAGGAATTTAATTCTTCACATGCTACCAAAATCTCCAAAATAAATTCCAAGTACTTTTCCTTTTAAAAATCTTCAAACGAATTCTTTCCTAAATTTTCTTTGTTTTAAACATATAAAAAGTTAAGATCTTTCGATAATACTAAAAATGCAATAGTTTTTGAACTAGAAAACATTACAAAACAAAATTTGGTATGTAAATAGTAAAAGCACTCCCTAATTTTTCCAAATAATTTTTTAATCTGATGACGTCATCCTGTGCTTCAATTTGATTGGTTAATACTAAAATTACAATATCGCTTGAACTAAATAAGATCGTACAACCAAACTTGGCATATAATCAAACAATAATGTTTTCTTAATTTAGGATATGACGACGTCATCATTTAGCTGCAATCTGATTGGTTAATACTAAAATTGCAATAACTTTGGAACCAAATATTATAGTGAAATAAACTTTTGATAAAAGTAAACATTAATACCCTCTAAATAACAAAACAGTATCTAGGCTGTAATGACGTCATACTTTATTGAAATCTGATTGGTTAATGCAAAAATTTAATAAACTCTGAAAATAAACATCAAGTAGTTTGACAGAAGTCGAAGGTTTAAAGCACTTGTGCTTCTTGTTTTTCTTGATTTTACTAATCCCTAAAAGTTGCTTTACACACGTCGGAAAGTAATGGAAATAAAACATTTAAAACTATTTTAACTTATTTGAATACAAAATGCTTTTACTTTAGATGTACAGCCTTTGGCAAATTTTGGCCTAATTCGCGATAGTTTATCTTCGCAAAAAAACAAAAATCGTTGATTCGCGAAAGTTTATCTTCGTTTATAAAGTTTATATTTAAATTTAATAACTATTGCGAAACGCGAAATTTCATTAATTATATAAAAAAGCCTTATTACGCACTTTCATTAGTGTCCAGTCACTAATTTTCGTTTTGTAGGGACAAATATTTCCTATCCGGTATTTTCTGCAGGCGGGCAATATGGAAAAAAAGAGTATAACTGCAGAAAAACAGCCAAATTTAACAGGAAAAGCATTAATTTCGAAAATGAATTGCTGGAACGTAATTTAAAATAGTTTGTTAAAAGTTTTAAAGCCTATTTACATGATTTTGAATAAATTTTTATACAAAATGGTTTTCACAACAAAAAGAAAACATAAATATAATCTCTAGGTATCTTATCATAACAAAAGCTTTTGTTTTTAAAATTGATCAAAATAAGAATAAAATAAAGCTGGATAAGAACATTTGTATTTGAACGAATACAACTTTCGGCTATAAAATTTCTAAAAAAGTAGAAAATCAGCACGTTAGCTGCTGAACTACCACTATCACTAAGCTTCTCCACTCATATCTCTTCTAATTAAAAAGTGTATATATAATAAATCTGTATTAATATAATAGTCAATCTTATTAAGTTATTTCTCTAGATTAAGTTTTATAAAGTAGCTACAGGTTCATATGCTTATCCTATCCATCATATAGTCATATAATCTCATCATGGACATTGAGGTTTCTAAATTTATAACATTTTTTCTCGTAATGTTTTCAGTTTGTTTTATTAATAACTCGGTAACATCGTCACTTCTTCTGAACCTCTTTTATTTGTGGCAAACTAGATACTATAATAATCAGTTATCATTCGGTCATAGCATGCGCCATTCAGCCAGTACGCCAGTGTACTGCATTTTTAACATGCAGGTCCATTGTTTTTTTAAAATTTAAAAATAAATCCATATTGTCTTGTCGTCAACCATTTTTATGATAATAATAAACATACGTGATACTATCTAACAAAGTTTTATGTCTAAATTTGCTTGAAATAACCAGATATAAGATTAATAAAACAGGTACTGATTTTCACTGTTTTCCCTTTTCGAGCGGAATTTTGCCTTGATTACCACCCCTGATCTTGTTTTTATTCGATAAATATTCACGCTACTTTTGTTTGAATAAGTGAGGCAAACAATAACAATGGTTTACCGCTAGAATATTTGTCCCTACAAAATAATTTTTGCCGTAAATCCGCGTTTCATGAAAGTGCGTAATTAAAATACTTTTTACACAAGTTTAAATAACAAAAAATTGAAAAACGCGAAAGTTTATCCTCGAGGCCCTGGGATAAAGGTTCCGACAAATCCCTAGAATATAGGAACCTAATCTTTGACTTTGTCACTGAAATGAGGAAATAAATAGAAGCAAATATGCTTAGCATCTCATTACTAAAGCCTTGAAATACACCTATTGTAGTAGTTTGATATTCATGCCCAATATTCTACTGTGTATTTCTATACAGCAACGCAGGGTGGTTGCAAGTTAAATCGTTGTTATTTATGATGTTTCCTCTGAGACTTCTTGATCCGCATAAATAAAGCAAGCACGACTTTACCAACGCGAACGACTTACTTGCTACGCATGACTTTGACGTATGGCTTTGACATGTGACTTTGACGTACACTCTATTTTTCTTGTAAGAACAGGGAAAACTGGAGTGAGCCTCAGCTGTTCTGATTTTTGAAGTCAGTTTCTAAAAAACTCTTACTACCCATACCTACAGAAACATGTTTAAACAACATAACTTGTGGTGATAAAAAAAATATTTCAACTTCTATAGTTTCTGAGATAATAAAAATTTTAAGAGAAAAAATGTAGAATGCACATAGGAATGAGTTTTGAAGATAAACTATTGACTAAAGTGGTTGCTCTGATCAGATTTGATTACGATAAAACGAGATACGTCTTGGGTTGATGATGACTCTCACGTTTTATCTAAATCAAATCCGATTGAAGCAACCGCTTTAGTTAATAGTTTATTTACAAAACTATACATTCCTATGTGCATTCTACATTTTTTGCGCTATATAAAGCGTCCAGTGAAATTACTCTTATAGCATAGCATTAGTTTATACTTTTTATAAATTAAAACATCGAATCATTATTTAGCATATTATTTTCGAATTTTCTACTGCTCTGTTCATACTAAAGCATTTTTCCACCCTTTTTACTATACAACTTTTGCTAAAAGCGAAAAGCAGATGTTTTAATTCGAATTGCATTATAGGTTACTTATTAACAATGATGCAATGAAAAAAAGTTTGTATCTATGATAAAGTAGTTTGCATTTATACTTTTGACTAATTTAAATTTAATTTAAATTTATCAACTTAATTTTGCTAATTAATATCCATGCTATCCATGCTAATTAATATCCATGCATTTTGCTAATTAATATCCATGCTGTTCCAATAAAGTTTGGAATCTATTTGATTTGAAGCTTGGATCGTATGAATACCATAACTTTGTTAATTGTTCTTACTATTAATTATTCATGACCATTTTTAGAGTAAACTGATGAAAGAAATTGAATTCACTCGTGCACACAAAGAAAATAAAATGAAGATAAGTGAAACTGGTAAAGATGGAGAAAAGAAAAGAAACATAAGAAAAAGTAAACACATTCTTGTACGTAATGAAGATAAAAAGCAAGAAAACACGCTTGTGGTGTTAATATCATGGTCAAATGCTAAACGAAGTCAACTTTTAAAATATTCTGAACTATACGAGACCGAAGGATACACGACTATACTTGCATTATGTAAGATTTACAGGCTATTTTTATTTTATAAATCGTTATTTCAAAACGATACAAAGAAAGTAATCGACGTCATACAGGAACAACTTTCTGTAAACAAAGAACGAAAAGTTATATTTCATTTATTTTCAGCACCAGGCCCCGCGATGTTTGTAAACATTATGAACTACTTTCATCAATATATACCTAATGAGTTTGGAATGAACGAATACTCAAAAGGTTTGGAAGAAGCAACACCAAATATCATAGGAGTAATTTACGATTCTTGTTTGGTTATGATGATTTCCTCAAAGGAATGGGGAGAAGGAATAAAAGGAACTGTACAAAACCGGTTCTTGAGAACATTATACAAATACGCTGGTCGCGCTCTTTTTCGATATAATCAGAGAAATCAATCGATGTACAGGATATGGGATGAAGCCAATAGAGATGTGCCGGGGGGTTATGCTCAATTATTTCTAGCTTCTGAAATGGATTATTTAGTAAACCATGAAAATGTGATTACTTTCGTTGAATATCGAAAAGCGAAAGGAGAAGATATTGAATACCATATATGGGAAGACAGTGAACACGTGTTACATTTACGAAAATATCCTGATGAATATAAAGAGCTGGTGACCAAGTTCTGTGTTGACATTTCAAACTAATGAATGATACTGAATTAATTCCACCTCGAACCCAGGATTTGCCAAAAAAAAATTGATGAGCAAGGACATATAACGACATGGAATAAGAAACAGAAACAGAAGAAAATTGACCACATAGATCATACTGGATACTGTTATAAATCCATGACCTGTAAATAACCTCAAAAATACCAATGGCTTAATATACATATAATAATGAATATACCGATATACATAACTTGTATTATAGAAAACCTAAAAATTCAACCATTAACATATAAAAATGATAATATTATAAAATAGAATACAAAGATATAGTTCTGTGATATTTACTTATCTTCCTTTAGCTATTAATACACTAACCTCTAATCAGTTTAAGATTTTTAATAAAACAAATATATCTTATTTGAAAACTGTCACGTGTTTTGATATTAAATAAATATGTGACGTATTTTTGTATTAGAACTCTTAAACTGTAATATCGAATAAAACTATCAATCGCCCATAATATCTCTTGTTTTTATTTGTTCAAAGTTTACCGAGGTTTTTTTACTTGATTTTACTAATCCCTAAAGGTTGCTTTACACACGTCGGAAAGTAAGGGAAATAAAACATTTAAAACCATTTTAACTTATTGGAATGCTTTTACTTTATTCGCGATAGTTTATCTTCGCGAAAAACCCAAAATCGTTGATTCGCGAAAGTTTATATTCGCGAAATTTAATAACTATTGCGAAACGCGAAATTTCATTAATCATATTAAAAAAAGCCTTATTAAAATACTTTTTACACAAGTTTAAATAACAAAAAATTGAAAAACGCGGAAGTTTTTTTCTTTCAGCAAAATCGCGATAGTTTATCCTCGCGAAATGCAAAAATTTCGCGAATTTTTGTCTTCGCGAAAGTTTGTACACCTAAAGTAGTCAATTTCAAGGTGTGTAAATCCACCTTTATTTTAATTGCCTTGCCTCTACAATACAGTTAGTTAAACATTTTCATCAAATATTCGTGTTTGTTGAAATATGGTGAAAAAACGTGCATGGGTAATTGCAACCAGTAAAACCAGTAATTGGGAAACGTGTAATGTAGTTTGGTACAAAAACGTTCTTGGGGAAAGTTTAAGATATGTTATGTTGTTCGGTCCTAACGTGCTGACATAGGCACAAAAGAGCCTAAAATGGTTGTTTTTGGTCCATAAATTGACAATATCTCGAGAATTATATAAGAAAAATTAACTTCCAACCCCATTTTTTCATCGTCTCATTCAGACCATTTCAATGAATCCATTCATTTTAAGCATAAAACAAGTTATAAATTTCACTATTTAAGGGTCCTCCCTTTAAAATACGTTCTGGTCCTTAAAATGTCAATTTCAGAGTTTTCCCAAGGTCAAAATGATGGGGATTTTTTTTTGGTGATTGCTGACATAGTCCTAGACCTTTGTGCCAATTTTCATTACTATATTAATTTTGTCCGGGTCAAAATCTAATTCCACCCCACTACTTGTTTTTTGAAGGCAGCAAAAAATAATTTCTGATTTTTTTAGATGAAATATGTTTGTCTGTTAAAATTATTTGCAATGCCTTGATAAAAGTAAAAGTATGTTGTAACTTGTATATATGTTTTGTAATTCTCTCATATACACTGAAAACAAAATTCAAGGAAAGGTTTAATTTATTTAAATACGAGCAAGGTTCTAAAGAATTTATTTGTATCGCTACATCAATTTAAAGTTCAAATTTTGATTTTCGTTTTGTTTTTCCTCCTTTTTCAGTTTTTCTGCTTACCATTGGTGGGACGTTGTTTGGTTGGTTGTTTGACGGAGGTTTTGTTTCAGTTATCAATACTGGCGTATTATTTATTTTCTCTTTGTTCTCTAGATTTCCTTCCGAATCCTTTGATTTATTGTAGTGATTCTCAACTGTGTTTGATGAGTTTTTCCCTCTAAAATTTTCGTTTTTCATTTTTGTAGAAGCATTTGAATTGCCATCATTACTGAAGTAGCTACGTTCTCTAAATCTGATTGGCTTTAGGTTATTACATTCTTCTGATAATACCAACAAATTTAATTTCTTTAGTTTTTCACTTCTTAATTCTTCATCTTTTAAAGCTTTTATACATTTGTTCGTTGAAATATGCACTATCTGACCATCGGGTAAATAAGCAAACTGCTCAATCTCGTTATGTTCTGTTTCTCCGTATGCTATCAGTATAAAGAGCTAAAAACAAAATAAAGATAGAGAGACAAAGATAACAAAACCATTTTCCAACACGTATTTTTAACATTTCTTAAAACTTAAATGTTTCACATTTCTTAAATGTTAAAACAAAGCGTTAAACTTTAATAAACTATTATCATTTATCAGTATTTATAAACTATTATATTTCACAAGTTTTCACTGTGATTGACGCAAATTTTTTTATTCTTTTGTATGAAAAATCAGCTAATTTTAGGACAGGAGCTGAAAACCCCATCAAAAAAATTCAATATCATTCAAAAGTTATGCTATCCGCAAATATCCGAGCCATAACTAGAGAACAAAAAGGAATCTTGAAAAGATATTTTCAGGTTTTAATAAAGTTGGTATGATATTTCTATTAGGCTATTAAAAAAATTCGCTGTAATGTACCTTTAAAGATTGCTTAACGATCATAAAAGTATTACTTTTTGTATGTGTTCGAATTTTGATACATAAGGAATATTTAAGGCACAATTTTATAAAAAACAAAACATACAGTTAGGAGAAATAAAGTCATTATCAACACTTATTTTTCATAATAAACCAGAAATTTGAGTTCTGCTTTTACAAAAGAAAAGGAAAGTTCGAAACAGCTCTATACCTCGCTTCCATCAATCTTTGACGTCTGTACTGTATGAGCAGCTGCATTATACCTTAAATTTGTTAACAAAAACCTTTCACTGATCTGCCATTCGTCAGCTTTGCTACAATTTTTTTCAAGTCTTATAAATGCTGGAGATTTGCTTGTAAGGTTTTTACCAATCCGATACTTCATTTGTGTAGGTACAAATAACTGAAAACATCTTCCATCAGGGTGTTCCAGTATGCCACGTTGTATTTTCGTGTTCGGGTTTGGTTTGGTAAGAATATCGAATTTCTTTTTGTGTATTGGATTCTTAAGAAATCGCTTTTGATTGATTGCAATATGAAACATTTGGTATATAATGGCTGTAAATAAAAAATATAAAAAATAATGTAGGGACCAGACTACACTAAAGGGGAGACTAGCGTTAAATTTATTATAAATTTATCCTAGAATATATAACTTTGAAAATAGGCCCAAGGAAAGTTAGACGAGAAACTATATTCAAACCTTCTCGATCTTAAACAACCTTCCCGTAAATACCAGGACATTTTATCAATTTTTTTTATCTCAAGCATCAGTTGAATCCCCCTAATTCCCGATTTCTGCATGAATAGAAAGGGGAACCAGTCAGTGACATCCCACAAATTTTGTACTAATGGTGCTCATCGGTTTCGTGTGTAATGAATATTATAAATATTAGCTATATTACTTAGAGGGGCTGCTTACTCAGTTGAAATTACTTTTTGAAATCAGTACTGGAACTACTGCATGCAAAGAACAGTGTGAAACAAGTCAAGACTGTAAATATTTCCTCATGAGAGTCGGTAGATCAAAAAGTAAAAGAATTCAAAACTTTAAAAACTGTAAAAAGCTCAATTGCTTCTTGTTTTGTTTTGTTTTGCGATTTTGACAAAAGAAATACACTTATTGGAACATCACATAGAACTGAATACTACATCGTCTTTCATTTTACAAAGTTTTAGTACAGTAGGGATTAATTTTTTTTGCAAGATCTAGTAGTTTGTGCGAGTAGATGGATGACTTTGAAAACTAGATGAATTTCAGAATGTGGTATATCAAAAAGATTTTATATAGAATCTTTTTGGGTATATGAAATATGTTATTATATCAATATGCTTATACATCGCTTATACACCTAAAAAAGAATCGGAATAGTTTAGGGCACGAGTTGGTTATATTTCTATTTATAGTATGTTAAATTGGTGTATTTTATAAGAACACGAGGGGAGGCTCATTTTTCCCGTAAATTTTTTTGTTATCTCAGAGTGAGAAACTATAATAAAGAAGTTGAAATATTTATCTTACCACCAATGAAAAGAACTCATCAAGTTATGCTGTTTAAATATGTTTCTGTAGGTATTGATTGGTACCTACATTTCTCTGGAGTCTTTGCATTAGTGGCGTCATAATATCTCAGAATTCGGCTTCTTAGAATGGTCTACCACTCTATATTCAATTCTTTACTTCTATATGCATGTCAAGTATGGGGAATAAACAGTCAAACCATTAGGACAAAAATTCAAAACCTTCAAGACAGAGCATTAAGAAAGATAACCTTTTCAAATTCTGCCTGTGATATAGACAAACTTTACAAGGATCTAAAATTACTAAAGTTTTCTGACATCGTTAATGTCCAAAATTGTATTTTTATGAGCCGTGTTGAAAATGATCAGTTGCCAGAATGTTTCAAGAATACTTTCCATCATAGAAGTAGTATTCATAGCTATAACACAAAAGCTGCTAAAAATGGACAATTAGAAATACCAACAGTTTCTACTCATAAATATGGTACCTTATCAACAACATTCCAGTGTATATCTGGCTGGAACAAATATGAAAATCCCCAGAATGAATCCCCAGGTGGACATCAAACAACTTACCTCCAATAAAATAAGAAACATTTTATTAAAGCATTTCCTTAATGAATACTAAATCTACTTGTTACCTATAAAGCCTTATTTTTATTATTTTATTTACTTATGTTCTAGCATGGATGGAGATTATAATAAATTGCCATTGATCTATAGTTCTACTTCCTTGCCTTTTCTCCCTCTCCCTTATATTTTTTTTCTCTCTCTCTCTCTCACTTTCTCTAATCTTTCTCTTTCTTGTATCTTTTATTTTATCTTTTTTTCTCTTCTTCTTATTTGTTCCGATTTACAGTTTTTTGGAATATTTGTTATCTAATTATTTTGTTAATTACTTATTTACTATGTTTGTACTACTAAAGTTTGTTAGAAAAAAGAAAAAAAAAAAAGAAAAAAAAAAGGTCTTGGTTCACTTTAACCACTTGGTTCACGTTCGATTACGTTCGATTAAACACGCCTGGCTTTAAGGTTTATTTATATTTAGGAACTATTATTGTATACATTTAAAAAAACTCTGTAAATATTTTTAGTGTTACTTAGTTGAAAAGAATATATGTTTCTTCTGTTTATTTATTCAAAAATAAGAACAGCTGGAGGCTCACTCCAATTTTACATGTTCTTATAACAAATATAGAGTGTGCTTCTTTATTTTGGGTTGGAGATTCAAACACACATTATAACAGTATATCAGTAAAAAAAGTATTACCTAAAAATATTAGTGCCTTCATCTTCGATGTTTTGCTTTTCTTTCCCTCAGTCACTAGTCAATACGTTTGTTTAATAGAGAAAATGTAAAGGATAATTCGAAAGAATCAATTTCGAACTTATTTGTTTTGATTTGTTCGAAAATATAAATAAAAAAAAAATGCAGACCACGTTCAGCGACTTAGGGCCTGTTTATATGGAGCCGGGACAGGATTAAAACTGCACGGATCAGTTAAATTTTTTATTTCTATTCATTCATATGTATTTCCGTAGTCACGTATTTTCAAAGACTCCGAGAGAAAGGAGTCTATTTCCCTGGAGCCTATAGTATGCTATATTACTGTTCATTTAAGATGATAAGATAACGAGATCTTACACCCGACCGTGGTCACTCACTTTTATAAAAAGCATCCAGAAACATTCCAGGAACAAATGTCCTATTATTCTCTAATTCAATGTTTTCCAAGATACAATTTCGGAGCAAATTTTACGTAATTTAAGCTTTTTAATTTTAATTTAAGCTTATAAAATTTTAAGGAAATTCCAACCCTTTCAAAGCGACCATATAACCAGTATGATATTTAAATAATTTGTGGGTCCAATTAAATTAGACTAAAGATATTTTAGTGATCTTTCGCCTTAGGCCCACATTATTTTAGGGAGCATGCATCGAGGCGCGTTTACGTATAATACACAACTTTAGCGCAAGGATCCGCCATTTTAACGGTTTTTAAGGTTAAATCCTATATAGATTTAGTAAACTGCGATATCTGTAAGACTTGTTCTGTTTATCAAAATGTAATGAATCTTTGAGGCTAGGCTAATTTTTTGACGAGGATTTCGAATATCTCATTTATTTTTTCTGAAATTCAAATTCAAAAATCTATAATGGCGGATGCTTAGGCTAAAGAGGTATAATAGTGACTAATGCTTTAATGCTTATGTGTTATTTAAAACTACTACCTTATCTTATTATTTGTTATCAGTATTTTTAACGAGGGCTTATCCAACCTCGTTCCCTGAATAATTTTTCGCAAGAGAGGAAGGCGAAGAAATTGAATACTGAGCGACCTTCTCTTAGCGAAAATTTGCTCTTGGGAACGAGGTTGGGACTTATTATGACTTTATCGTTTGCCTAAGCTAGAAATAGTTGATTTTCACCTAACGACAATCCCGAAAAAATTCACAAAGCTCAAAACCTATTTTAAAACAAGAAAAGTAAACAACATCTAGCAAGATTTCCCCAACTCTGAAGGCCTCCGGGGGATTTGACCATTTGGTATCTTTTCCAAATTATAAATATATTTATATTTACCTCAAAGAAAACTTTTGATTTCTTGGTAATAGTGTTTTGTTCGTTGTCGTTGTAATTAATCGCATATATCTTATTAGTATACTTAGACTAGATTTAGTCGTTTTACGCGGAAAACCGGGTTCGGAACGTTTGAATACGTGGGCGTATCAAATAAAGACAAGAAGTAATCACATAAACGTTCATAAGAAGTGGGCGTATTAAATAAAAACATGGGAGTTAATAATATATTACATTCTTTATTCACACTTCAAGCGCGTTGTTTAAAAATACAGTAAAAAAATTAAAACTACTTTAGAGAAAGAAAGAAACGCAGAAGAAACTTTGACGAGGAAGCTAATTCGCGAAATTTAGGGAATTAACTTTCGCGAATCGCTTCTTTCGTCATTTTTCGTAAAAATAAACTTTCGCGATTTAAAACAATAGGAAACGCAAGACCAGCCAAGATATAAGAAACTAAATTTAGCAATAATTCGCTTTCGTGAATGCTCAAAAATAGAATTTTTCACGGTTTCAAACTTTCAATACTGGTAGACAATAGAATTCAGAATAAAAGAGACGTCAATTTAAATCGATGCGTTTCGACACTCTAGGGTTTAAACTTTCGTGAGTTTACCAAAAGTTTCTTTCGTATTACTTTCTTTCCTTAAAGTACATTCATAAATATTTATTTAAAAATTAGAGGGTAGAAAACTAAAATATATCAAAGAAATCATAGTAAAATAAAATTGAGAAATCAGACAAATTTTTGTTGACGAAAATATGTTTTCAAATTTGTAAAATAATTTTCGTGTTTTTCATATGGATAGAAAGGAACGAGTCTCCCAAAGTGTACGCGTTGTGGTATAAACGTTCGTTAAAACAGACAAAAAACTTAACTTTTAAATACAAATTTCAACTAATAAATTGACTGTATAAGCCTCGAGAAGAACTGAAATCTTTTTGTGATGTCCGGTAAATGGTCGTATAGTATCTTCTACAAATGAATTTAAGTTAAACTAACTAAATATATATACAAATATTCCTGATTTTAGAAATATTTACAATTAAAAACAAATACACCAATAGAACAGAAGCAGTATATTCAAGTGTGTAAACAGCTACTGTTTGATTTGGTGTATAACTCGAGTTGGTGTGTATATTACACCAAGTACTACCGAATAAGATTCTTGCAAATCGTCATATCGATTTTTGTTAATTCCTATTGCCAAACGAAGTTCCACGTATTTTTAACTGCATTCAATTATTTTTATCACATTCAAATTAACGTCGCTTTCCTAAACAATAACGATTCTATGTTATTTTCAGCAAAACTGAATTTCACAGCAATATATACATATCTTCTATATAAGGAGATATGCATAAATTATGGCAAAAGTGGGGTTCAAACCCACATAATGTAACCTCGTAAAAAGATCTCATAGATTAAAACAGATATTTAAACAAGTATACTTTAAAGGAAGAAGGTAACGAGGAAGAATAATTAGGGATTTAACTTTCGCTAAATGCCTTTTTTGCGAGAAATTAATTTCGCTAATTTGCACTAAAGTAAAGAAATTATAGTATTATAACTAGCCCTATTTCAATACAACAAAAATACGAAAGTGGAGGCTATACACTTTCAAATCAACAATATGACAGCGTTGCCACACCTTTTGAAAATTGGAGGGATAAAAAATCTAATGTTGATAAAACTAGTATTATCGGCTGTAATAATAATAATAATAATAATATTTCTCAATATTCCCTAGTACAACACTAAAAGGACAGCACATTAAAATAAATAAAGGTGCTTGAGGCAATGATAGATATCAATGTTATTATAATACATAATGGAGACTATTTTAGACAGCATATTTTAAAGTTACCTAAACAGAAATTTTGCAATTAAGAGATGTAAAAGGTTCCAACTAATTACGACTGAGTTGATAACGGTTGTAAGAAGGATTCTTAAATAGTAAGTAATTAGCAAGTTGAAGAAATATATAGAATATATAGAATAAACTTCGCAAATGAATAAAAGGAGAAAAATTTCGCAGCTTCAAACTTTGGGAATCCAAAATAAAATAAGGTAAAATATTAACAACTAAAACGTACCTTCAAATACGGATGGTTTGGTTCTTAGATCTGGTGTTGTTCTACGATAACCATCTGCACCATTAAAACCAATACATGATTTTGGTTTCGTCATAAATAAATCATGACCAGCTACCTCCATCGTACTGTAACCTAGCAACAGATCAAAGTGTAGTTAACCGGTAATAAAAACAGGTTAATGCATGTATAAATAAAGTGAACCATTACTTTTGAATTCTATTTAGGATAAGATAAATATATTCTATATGTAGAGTTATGCAGAAATTCTAGCCGAAGTGGGGTTTATGGGGTTTATAATGACGTCCTAATCATATAATATTATTTTGAAGTTATATTACGAGTTAAACGATGAATAAATGGCCAGTGGACCCTCCAGCATTTTTAGTCAAATTCGTTTCCTAGAAATGGCGTTTTGACCTTATGATGAAGAAACGTGAACAGCATTGAATAACAAAATTAAGTAACAAATTATAAGCTCTTTTAAGGAACTTTTTTTTTTTTCTGAAAATTAATTTTTTGACCATGCAGCAAATTACGAAGCTTAACTTATAGGATCACTTCGGCAAAGCTGAACATAATAAACTTTTTTCATCGAACAAAAAACTTGTGTTTCCTACCTGCACCTGATTTATTTCTTGTTTGTATATACTTTCCCATACCACCATGTTGAGTGTACTTATCCACGTGTTTACCACTGATAGAATCACCACCATCATCCTAAAATAATTATCTTCCTAAAACATTCTGTTGCACAGTTTTAGTTTGATGTGCTAGCCAGAGGAACATTCATCATCATTTTTATTAATCATCAAACATTAAAAAGACTTAACAAATATAACATAGAAAAAAAACAGAACTCCACAACTCACTTGTTTTTTTAACTGTAGTGCAGGAATAGATTCAGAGTAAAATTGTGTGGTTGGATATAAAAAAGACCCTCTATTTTTAGTTTTATCATCTGAAAGTTATTATCACATTAGTTAAAGTTGGACTTCTGTGTGCGTTAGTAAGTAAGTTTTGTTGTTTTACTTTGCTGACCAACGAACAATCTACGACCGTATTTCCAGAAGGGACCAAGGCCGGTGCTACCTACAATGGGTTCTAAAGTATTCAAGGCTCCAATTTGTGCCATTAAGTTCAGTTTAGGTTTGAACTAGCTCTACAGACAACTTACACCGACTGCGGTTCTGAGGATACCAGAGTGGACTCGAACTCACTCAGTTCCGCATTTCAGCCTCTAATTTGCTAGATTACAGATGCAAGCCACTACACCCGGCTACAGATGCAAGTCACTACACCCGGTTACACCGAAGCACAATAAAAGAAAGTCAGCACCAAGTATAAAGTGACTTTTTATATATATTACTAGGAATATCATTGATTAGTTCAAACTGACTTTTGCATTAAACTACTTATTATCATTATCTACTTATTTCACATATAGTTTCATCCATTAGAATTATTAGACCACTTGGATTAAGTCGTTTTAGCTAAAAAATGAGGTTGATATTTATGATTTTCTTGCTAGGTGTGGGTGGTAAAAATACCCTTAAATGGACCACAAAAATTTGATAATGATCTTTTTATAATCAGCTAAAACTATTTTTGTTTTTTTTGTGAGTACAAACAAATTGGTGCTCACTCGTAACATAGCATGGAAAATATTCACTTGAAAATTTTGTCTTTCGATCTCAGATAAAATAATGCTTTAATTTGAAAAACATGGCAAAAGTCAAAGTAAAGTTTCTGGGAATTTAGTTTTGCTTTCTACATTTATGATTCTTTATAACGCAGTAAAAACCATATGGTTTTAATGAACCCTATACGAACAGAACTAAATTTATAGAACTTTTTTTTGCAAAGGTGGGGGGTCTAACAAGAAAATAACTTTCCATACCTGACCAGTTTTCTTTAACGTCTTTTTAACCACAGGACTTTTAAAATATTTCTTCAGCGTTCGATCTTTTTGTGAATTATATGGTGGGATGCCAGAGGCTAGTTTTGGATTATATGATACATTATCGGTAGCAAGAGTTCCAATAGCAACACAGTCTAGTGTGAAAGCTTTCTCTAATCTTAGCTTTTCATCAGGTGCTAGATCAGGCTTAATATACTTGTTTTTAATAACCATAACTAGTAAGAACTATAAAATATTGATTCATATAAAAACAAGTGATAGATAGACATTGGATCCCCGGCAACTGATATTTTTGAAGTACTTTAAAACAATGCAAAGGTGTACCTATAGCGAATCATCAGCTCTTTCATTGACGAAAACGCAAAAATTTCATTTGTATCGAAAAATTAACATTTTGACCTCATCATGCAGCAAATGAGCAGAATTATGAAGAAACTTTAGGATTAAATATTATGCTTTACTAATCTCTATCATTGTGCAAAATTTCAAGTAAATTGAAACGCTGTAGCATGAGATATCAAGCGAAATATCAATTCCACACACTTTTTGACCTCAAACAGCCGGCAAACGAGAATTTTCGGAACGGTGATAATTATGCCTGTTTAAAGCCTTAATTTGCCTCTAGCTTTGTGCAAAAAATAAAAAACAGTTAATGAAGGGATCTAGAGATATCTTGAAAAATAGTGCAAATTTTGACCTTTCGACACCAATTTCGGGTAAATAATAATTTTTGTCGAAAATCCGGCTCTGTCACTTTGAATAACTTATAACCCACTTAACTAACTTGACGCAAAAAATCGGAAAAAACTGATGAACCATTTCTGAGGAAACTGTGATATGGACGGATGGACAGATGTACGGACGAACGTTCGCACAGAGCTGAATTTATAGGATCCCTTCGGCAAAGCCAGGGATCCAACTATTATTTGAAAAGCAGTATTTTTCAAAAGATTTAAAAGAAAACCTTTGCATTCTCCACCTATTTTAAAAAAGTAACAAAGAAGAACGACTGCAAGACTCCCCTGCTATTGACTTTAGAAACATTAAAAACTGGTTATTTCAACTCCGGGTCAATTAGAATTTCTCAGTAAGTTAACTTAGCACTCATTTTAAATAATTTTTAAATCTCTTTTATTAAGGCTTACTTGTCCAAAAAAAATAATGCAGGATCCCTTTAAGTGAAATTATTTTTGTAAGTAAAACCCATATTGAATTGTATTTGGAAAAAGCATTAGGAAAGCATTACAATAAAGATCGAACATCTCATTTGATTTAGCAGATCAAAAGTAGCATTATCCAGATCAAAAGTAGCTAAAATTTTGTAAAAAACCTAAACTTATACTGACGATAATAGAAATTAGACCAAGTTTTTACGAAGCGTTAAACTTTTATCTCACAAAGTTTCAACAGGGATTAATTAACAAGGCACAAGTATACACAATGTAGTAGTATTAATTAGTAGTAGTAATTCTTTCAATAAAAATTTTAGCATTGTTTCTGTAAAGTTACTCGGATGATAACTAAAAATTGCATCGTTTACAACTTCTTTTTCTTTATGTTTTTTTTCATATTTGAAAAAATAACTAAACTCTAAAATTTGTATATATATAATATAATACTACATGTTTGCTTTTAAATAAGATAAGAAAAAAGTAAGGATTACCCCATATAAAGATTATATACAAACTCAAATACAACATTATTTAAATACCTAATTATAAACACACCCAATAAACACACCCTGTCCACCATTTATCACTAAATCATTCACCAAACCATAACACTTGAATTAAGAATGAACTAACAGTTCTGACTGTGCATGTACAGAGAAATGGCAGTATACAGATACAGGGTCCTTGGGAGATACATGTACAGATATCCTAGAAATCTCAAAAAACTATATAGTTTCAATACAAGAAAGATACAGATATCTATTCTATATTAAGAGATTCACAAAAATCTAGCCAGACAATTGCTACAGATGAACTCTAACTGTCACTGTGCTAACTGGCGTATGACTTGAATGACTAATGTTACTAAACGCTAGTACAGAGAGAGTCACAACATGCCGTTTGAATCCAACTTCATATTTCTCGATGAAATGAGCCTCCTTGAAAAGTTTAGATAGTATCTACTTTGAAAGATTTACTACAAAATAATATTTTTATTTTTTAATATATATACTTCATTTAAAAAAGATATAGATTATTAAACCTTTTTTAATTGAATTGTTAAGCAAGTGTCTTGATTTTTATATTTCCGTGTAAGACCAACAAAATTGTTATTTCTAACTACCTTTAGAGAAAATACTTTTGAAATTTTGAAAATTATTTTTGAAATTTAGAACCAAAATTACAAAACTAAATTCCGTAAAACAAAAAAGTTCATCAATAAAAGCAAAATACTATAGTCTTAACATAAATAAGGGAGATTTTCTAAGGCCTTGCTGCAAATTAGCTTCAAGATATTCAATTGCAGAAAATAAATTCTGTGAATTATGATACTTTTGGAAACGTTAGTTTTAGAAGCAAAAACAGTTCGATGCATTGACTTTTTCGCACTTTATTAAATAAGAAGAGGATTATTTTTCGCGAGCATTAAATTTCGCAAATTTCACAAGTTTTGGGCCAATTCGCAAAATTTGATGCTCGCGAAATACCCTTTTTTACATATTTTCTGCAATTTAGGCCAATTATCCTCTAAATCATTAAAAATTGAGTCCATTCGCAAAGACAAATGCTCGCGAAATGTAACTTTTTCGACTCACGAAAAATAATCCCCTTAAAGTAGAAACCTTAAAAACACAAGCAGACAACCATGTTATGTTAGCTAGAAACCTTTTGAAAGAATTCATCAATCTTTAACTAAACCAATAATTTGTAAGATGTATAAGAACAACATGATGATATCAATGTACAGGTTCAATGCTGCAAATATATATTCTTCTGGACTGATAGCTAATTTACGACTCCCGCCAAGCATTATCTGTGTGTCAAACACCAAATACTAAAATAAATAAATAAAGAAGTTTAGTTGAATACGTGGCTTAATACTTTAAGGGATGTGGTCAAACTTACATAACAAAGTAAGCTATATTCTAGTTATGAAGGATAAGGTCAGATTTTGTGTGTAAATAAATCACTTTTGAAATAGAATTTATCTTCAAAAGGATTGCTTTAAGTTAAATTTGAATTTTTCCAAAATTTCAAACACTAGCTAACAATATGAAGCAAAGAATAATTTTTACTTCCAGGGAACTTTCTAGTAGTTTCAATTTTCTTCTGGCTTCGAGTTTTTACTCTACATTATTACAAAACTCCATTTTTTTTGAAGAATATTCTATATATGTTAACAACAAATAACCTATTTATTACCCAATAGTATGAGCCTAGCTAATGTTTTAGTTTGTATTCATGTTGCTTCTTTAAATGTTCAAATTATTGGAATTAAGCTTATGGTATTTATGAAGGGGTTTTTAATGTTTAAAATTTAATTGGGTTGTTTTAAACAAATAAGAAATAAGTTTAAGTTGAATTAGGATTTACAGTTATAGGATATTTTTATTTTTGTATATAATTTTTATTTACCTTTTTTGTTGAACAAAAATCAGTTTAAAACAAGAACATTATATTCTATATGAAGCAAGCCTTGCACATGATATAGCTCTTAGCTTCAACTTGCTCTTGCATATGTCTAGACATTATTGTGTTATTCTAATTATATCTAGTAGGTAGTAACTTAAAGTTAAATTTCTTCCATTCCTTATTCTTAATGGCGCCAATTCATAATTAAACATAATATTAATTGATTTATCACAGTTTTATTAGATACAGGTTCCTAGCACCCCTTATATATTTTGGGTGTGCCATTTATAACAAAATATATTATTAATGATTGAAAGCAGTACCAATAATAAAGAGAATACAGTAGTATCATTATGGAGCATTGGATGATGTGGGTTCCAATCCTCTTAGATTCGTCAAGTTTGTATATCAATCAAGTTTCAGTACGTGGAAGAAAGATATCTGCTCCTTTTAAATTTTTTTATAAAATTCAGCGATGTCACAAAATTGAATGAAATGAATTTTTAAGAATACTATAACTTTTCTATTCATTTTCAAATATCTTTATTTACATTTGGTTTTTTAATACTTTATATTTCAAATAAGAACAATATAGTTAGTTCACATAATTTAGATACCATGTTTTAATGGTACATTACCGCGAATTTTTTTATGTTCTTGTATAGACAATCAGCTAATTTTAGGACATGAACTGAAAAACCCATCAAAAAATCCAATCTCATTCAAAAGTTATGCGATCCGCAAATCCTATATTTGAGCATATTTGAGCATACTTT
>JAYJMI010121097.1:0-10700 GCA_036873855.1 Sarsia tubulosa
CATATTTTTATGAATTATCAACAGAATTTATCATTTCTGATTGCTCAAAAATTAAAAAGATTGGAAAAAGTTTGGCTATCACGTAAACATCGAACCCATCTAATTGGCTATCACGTGGACAGTTATTACATCTGGATTGGCTATCGTATGAAATTAAACCATCGGATTGGCTCTCTAATAAAACCATGTGATATGCTATCACGTGAACAATTAAACCATCTGGTTAGCTTTCATGCGAAATGCCATTTCAGCTAATTTTAAAAAAACTATCCGCTCAGAGCTTTGCAGATTTAAATTTCGGAGTTTCTTAAAGTTAAATACTTTGAAGTATTGATTAGAGATTGAATAATCTTTTAACTATTTACTTTAAACCTTTTTCGTTTGCTTCAATCATAGTTCCATGCTTCAATCGAAGTTTAGGAAAACTTAAATATTTAAATACAAAATTACTCAATAATAATATGGAAATGATTTATTGATCATTTCAAAGGTATTTTTACAAACACTACTGCTTTATGGAAAAGATATTATATATTACTACATCACGTCATTTAGTACAATGAATGGATCTACAACAAAAGAAATTATTTTCTTAAAGCAAATCAAGGAAAACATTATTTTATTTTTTCAATATATTGATCATTATTTCATTTTTGTTCTTTCATAATCACAGTTTCTTAGCCTACGACAAACATAGACAGGTCTATATCGTAGGCTACAGTTTTCTCGAACAAAAAAAATCATTAAAACAAGAATAATGAGCAAAAAGAGGGAAAACAATTCCATGAGTATTACTTCAAAGCAGAAAAACAAAATATTTAAAAAAGATTTTTATAAATATTTATGAGACCACAAAGATATGAAACTTAAACAAAAATTTGAGAATAGAGTCCTTTTACAATTCAAAATGTAGTAAACAACAATATAAAAAAAACCTTCCCAAGTCACGAGATTTTTGATGTGTTTATCAAAAAAAGAGGTCGATTGTTTTTACCACGAAAGTTTCATTGTAAGTATGAAAAAGAATATAGGACAGAAAAATATTTGTTACATATCAGGTTTACCTTGTGTACCTAAACTCGATTTAAACTACATTTTAACAAAATTTATTGTTATAATTTATATATATTTTTTCAATGTACTAGGAATTAGAGCGCCAAAAAAAGGTTTAGATTAATATTGATTTTGTAATGACACACATAGCATATACATGACAAATGTATTTTATTAAACATGTTCTTGCAGTAAAATTTCAGCTAACTTGCAGATTTTTTATACTCTCATTACAGTATCTTGTTCTTACGATCTAAGAAGTTTGAATTTCATGTAATTTTTATTTTGTTTGTTGCAAAATTTAGCTTTTATTTTATCAGAACAGAATTATTTATTAATATTAAAAACAATAAAGAGAAAAATGAAAAGGGTATCGTTCGTATTTCTAGAATTATATATGGTATATATTGATTATATAAAATATATAGCTCCTTATTGGAATAATTATCTGATTTAATATCCCGAAATCCTTTGCAACTATTGTTTTATATAGCTATATAGTTTATGGTAGACTTTTGATTTATAAGTATAAAGTAGGGAAAACTATTAGTATTAAATAAAGTTTTGTGGCTACTCAAAGATTAATGGAAACTATATCTTCTTAATATTCATTTTTTATTACGACAGTTTCAAAATATCGCATTGATTTTTTCTGAAATTAAAGTTTGAAAATTTATAATGACCATGGTCAAATTTTCTCCCTCTATTGACTTATGAGTATAAAAAGTTTATTGCAAGAATATTTTTAATAGAATATATTTTTTTCAAAATATGAGAAGCTTTTGTCTTAGACAAAGCTTGTAATACTAGTTCTGACTGCTAGAAATATCGATACAAACTTCACGCATATACCAACAACATCATAAAAATTAGCTTTTAAAATTGTTTCTCTTTAAAAGTTGTAGTCTGACAACGTTGGGGGTTAATGAAATCCAAGTCGATAACCAAACAATATCTCGAATTTCAATGGAAAAGAAAAAAATGTAATTTATTTATTCTAAAAAATATTATTAAAGAGATAAAATTATAAAAATAACATATATTATTGAGATCGTAGGGAAATTTGATTATTAAAAAGATGATAGCTTTTTTTCCTTCTAATGTCAATTAACCTCCAATCCAAAAAGTTTTGCTGTCGTTGTTGGAAGAAAACAATTCACAACGGCAAAAAC
Organism: Sarsia tubulosa; assembly: GCA_036873855.1. Classification (NCBI taxonomy): domain Eukaryota; kingdom Metazoa; phylum Cnidaria; class Hydrozoa; order Anthoathecata; family Corynidae; genus Sarsia; species Sarsia tubulosa. The sequence goes on from JAYJMI010121097.1 coordinate 2,226, forward strand.
AAAAAGATGGAAAACGATAAAAGGTCTCTGTTATATAAAAGGATAAAAAAAGTAATAACAAAACTATATAGAAACAAAACAGCAAGAAGGAAGAAATAGGAAGGAAAAAGAGACAGCAGGCACTAACCATATAGACAAAACTGTAGACAGAATAGAAAATGAAATAGAAGGATTTACAGAAAACAGCTAAGTAAAAACAAAACAGCTAGGATTCGTGTAGAAAACAGCTAAGTAAAAACAAAACAGCTAGGATTCGTGTAGCAATATATTATTTTTTAAAAGTAATGACCGACAATAAATAAAGTTTGAAAACAATAAATAAAGATTCCAGAATTTTCAGATAGAAAAAATTTAATATTCAAAGGGAATTACAAAAAAAAAAATTATAGTAGAAAATTTTAACTTTATTATTTTTAATTTCATGATATATAAAACCATGGGAAAAATAAGTGGTATATGTTATATGTAGGGTCAAACAAAGTTATAACAAAGAATTTTTTTGTAATACAAAGCATTCACATGTATTTGATAGAACTGACAGTTTTCTTTTTTGCCTAAACAAGAGTTTTTCCTATTTTTTTTTCTTTCTATGATTAATAAATCTATGATTTTGTTCGCTACTTAAAATATCATTATAAAGTTCTTTGATTTCTGATTTTAGCTGTTCTAGAGAACATTAAAGAATTTCTTTTAATAACGATTTGTTTTTTTGACGTTGGTCTTTATTTTATTCGCCAAAATATTTAGCATGACGTGATTCAGTGGTGTTGTTTTTAACTCTTGTTGTTTTGTTTTTGTTTTGATGTGTTTTTCACAAGTTGTTGTTTTTATAAGATTGTTGTTTTTGCAGATCGAACGTGAAACGTGCTGAAATACAATAGGTTTACGTTCTTTTAAGAAATTTCAATTTCCAACAACAAAAAAGAGGATCTTTATCATAAAATTGATTTTCTATAGAGAATCAAATCCTTTTAAAGAATTATTTTTTAATTTATTAAAATTCGAATATAATACAAAATTATACGCCATTCATTTTTTTTAAAACATTTTTTGTTTTGTTTTTAAAGCTTCCATTGAAATATTAAAGGAGACTAGGTTCTAGTAACGTTTTTTTTTTATGAATGAGTTATAGTAAATTTCACATGCTGATACGGTAACATTTTTATACAATTCCCTTTTTAAGTTTATTTATTTATTTATCTTTGATTTGACGCTATTCCTGTTTATTAAAAGCTCCTTGGTTATTACTAGTAGTTAAAAGGAAAATAGTAAAAAATGTATATTTATTTTTCAGAAAAATTTTAAAAGAAAACATATTTGCATAAACAAAATCTATATTGAATATAAATATAAATATAGTAATTTATATATTTTGGCAGGTTTCGTATTATTTATATAGAATTTTTAAAATACTATCATTGTGTACTATCATAGGATCTTGTTGTTTTGAATTTTTTATGTTTTTTAGGTAAAAAACTGACAAGTTTTGTTTTTCTATAACAAATTCAAGTAGAGAACAATATTGTTTTTTGATCTTTAAAAATATATGTGTAAATAACAAGGATAATATTGATTTAAAACCTCTTGGGTTATTTGATATTTTAAAGAACGAACGGATATTATCTCATAACCTAAGATCTTTTACAGCCATAATAAATTCTACACACATTTATATAAATAAAAAACATCTTTTATTTTTCTAGATAGTATATTATAAAAAATTAACATTTTAAAACAAAAATAAGACAGCAGAAGAGAAAGACAACGAAGTTTTTATATAATATATAATAATAAAAAAACTGGAATTCCATTAGAACATTGAAGGTTGATCGATCTGGTAAAGTAATAAACATCACCTAGAAAACTTTATAAACATCTGAAAATTCCTATGGAATGAACAAACATACAGTAGGATGTCTTCAAACAACAACACAACCTTGAACAACTTTCCTGATATTCCCTTAGGGAATTTAATTGGAATATCAGTAGGTGTTTTTTCATCCATTGGTATTATTGCAAATGCATTAGTTATTATAGTTTTAACAATTTCACAGAGGCGCCGGTTTTCACCTTATCGCTACTTAATAACACATTTAACTTTAGCTGATTTGATATGTGCAATATTTCTACTAGCCTACGTCCCTGTTGAATTGAACGGTCATAACTGGATTTACGACAGATATGCTTGCAAGATTATATATCCTTGTATTACGTTCTGTACAAATCTATCTATTGGTACCATTTTAATAATAGCTGTAGAACGTTACAGAGGAGTCATATTCCCTTTTAGTAAAGCATGGAAACCGTGGAATATATGGGTTGCATTGATTATAGTTTGGATTGTAAGCGCTCTGATTATACTCCCTAATATTCTTGCTATCACAATCACAAAGTATGAAAATCTGGATTATTGTAATGAAGTGTGGGGTGATCAACGGAAAGTTCTACGTAAAATTTATGGCATCTCCTTCTTTTTTATAGCATTCTTTATCCCACTATTTGCAATTGGGTACATGAATGTTCATATTGTTATCAGGTTGAAACACCGTGATTTAGAATCGTTTACAAATCATAGAGGACAACAAAATAGAGACAAACGTATTACTCGTGTATTAAGTGCTATTGTTATATGCTTCTTTATTTGCATATTACCAAATAAGTTACTGTATTTTGTTTGGGATATAGCTCCGCAATTAGAAACAGATAAAAACCTTAAAACTCGATTATACCTACGTACAATACAGATCTTATATTATGCGCGAGTAGCTATAGACCCTTTATTATATTGTTTCTTTGATACGAGGTTCAAGAAAGATTTCGCTAACTCAGCAAAAACATTGCGTGGAAGAAGTTTCATAGACAGTGATTACTATTCACGTAATCGATCGAAATCTATGAACAGTAGTAGAAAGCGATCATCGACAAGCTTTGATGTAAGATCACGCACAAGCACGTGTTTGAGTAGTGACACTCAGAGAGACCTAGCTGGGTACCATATACCAAGTACTAACCGTCAATTATCAATTACTCATATCAAAGAAACAGATGAGAAAACAAATACTGATATTTGTGTGAATAAGAACATTGTATTATCAAGAGAACGCTCAGATAGTGATGAAACAACACGGGGGAGAACAGATAGTCAATTACATGATCATTTAAGTTGTAGCGCTTCCCCACTTGTCCAACAATCCTATATGACAAATATCGATACAGATTTTGTGTTAACACAATTAAGTAAAGGTAAAATTCTTCGAGAAGATCACGAAAGAGAACATTCAGAAAGTAGTTGTGATAGTACGGAACCGAATAGTGTTTATGGTAGCGCTACTCCATTGGTAGGAGAGAGAGAACACCATGATTAGAGTTTCGTCACTGAAGCTATTATACAGTAATAAAGTAGCTGTTAGAGTTACGTCACTGAAGCTATTATACAGTAATAAAGTAGCTGTTAAATATAAGATATTACTATATATTTACGTGTGAACTGCCATGAAGTTATCCTTCTATTTTAGGTGTTGAGGTGTGAAAGTGGCAGGGTGTATTTGTGTTAATTTAACTGACCAATAAATAAGATTCAATCATAAATTTTGAAGTAAATTTTAGATAGTTTTAAGCACCTTTTGATATCTTTGAAAATTTGTTCACGATTTTGTTCGAAACAAAAATTGTTAAAAATCTTTATCGAAATTGTTCAGATAGAAACACCATAGGTAAACACCCTGTATCAGGAACACCCCATATATATTTATGTACTAATTAAGTACTAGTCTGTTATTAGTGACAATTATTACTTAGCTTTAAGAAATAAGTTTGTAAATTTTTGCATATAATTGTTATTAAAGATTTTTCGTAGTAAATAAACCTTAGTAAATAAAACTTATTCTTATAATATGGCTTTGTTTATATCACCCTTTTTGTATGTATGTGAGCAGGCTAACTAATCTCTAAAAACCTATTTGACAACACATTTTTGCATGCTTCAATTTTATAGAATGCAGTCTAGTAGAAATGCGGGACACATTCTAGCCCTGCATTGCATGTAACTACTGCACTTAATAATGCAATTTTTAGGAAAAAAGCAACCTACATACAGTCTAGAATATGCCATTTCATGATTTAAGAAATAAACATCATTTTATTGAGAAAAACTCTTAGAAAAAATTTCAGAGGGTAATATTGATCAGGATAATTCCATGCAATGATGAACTATGCTTTAAAAAAAGATAAAGCTAGCCTAAGAAAAATGAAAGCCCTAAAATCAAGGGTCTGTACCGTAGGCTACATTAAGCAGATGATTCACAACGCAACGTGGCTTCGAAATTGTTATTTAAGAAACATAGGGATTAAGGGTTCCAAAAAAAGCTGCATGTTATAGAAAAAATGATCACTTTTAGAAAGAGAAGTTGTTGTTTTATTTGGATCCAATAAATAATATATATCGATGAAAACAGTTTTCAAAACAACTTTGTTTCACATTTTCAATCAGATCTTTTGAATGAAAAACATTTCTTGCGGTATTCAAGCTATTTTAGCATGTGACATTATTATAGAAAAGAGCCGTTTTTTGTTTTGGTTTAAATTTTTAATGATATTATCAAAAATTTATAAAAAGCTTAAAGGGAATTATTTATTAAATTTATTTCAAGAATTTGATTATTTTAAAATAACTAACACATTCCTACAAGCATTAACAATGTGACAAGTTTCTAAAAAGATTACAAATGTGATTCAATTAACAGGCCGTTATAAAGTGGCATTTTATAAGGATAATATATATATAAGACTTACATTAAAAAAAAGAAAGGAAAATCTATGAAAGAAGTGAATTTCTATGTTGAAAATGACTTTTTGTTTTTTAACCTAAGTTTTTGGCTCGCTATAGAAAGCAGAAGAGGCAAATATCCATTGTAATGCAATGCGCAATTTGTGTTTATAAAATTCGTTAGTGAGAATTTCAACTTTACTTTAACGCTCATTAAAAGTCAGCAATATCGGACGCAGTGCATACATCGGATAATGGCTCTTTAAAATTATTTAGCTGGGTATGATAGTCAATACAATACATCAACTAGTTTGAACTAAATTTTACGCAGATTTAATAGGAGGCCATTTTGTTATAAAAAGTATTTTTAACATAATTTTAAGAAACTGTTATTATTAATAACATTGATTTGAAGAAAACAAACATTCTTTTAAAACCCGATCTGTTGAAATTCTTAGATCAAGCACTTGGTGGGTATAATAATGACAGTACGATTCTATTGTCTACTTTTAATACTTTGGAACTAAGTTGCAACACTTCAGTTGAATTACAAACATTCATTCTGTCTGTCACGATTCAAGAAATAGTTTAGAAGTTTTTGTTAAAATTTCCCTGAGTTTGGGATATTAAATTTATAAAAGCTACTATGCACCCTAGACTAATTTTGTCTACATTTTTTTAATTCTTTTCTTTTTATCAACAAAAAAAATACAGTTTTTCCTTAAATTCCCGCAAATCTCTTTTTCTTAAAAAAAAATAATGGCTATAATAAGTTTGTTGCTACTCCCTGTTCGTTTGCACGAGAGTAGTTAATGAACTTTATCATTTTTCTGAGTTAATTTTTTGTAATACCGAGCTAAAAACAAGCTGGCTCGGCCATGTAAACAGCCCCTAAGACTTACTAGAAGTAAGTGGTAAATAATTTCAATTTGATTAAACAGCTTGAGCTGCCATACATGTCTGCCGGTATAACAGACTATACTGGACATTTCACTGATACAGTAGGAATTTATCAAAATTTAATTCAAATTGAATTTCATTTATAGTTTAGTTAAATTCAGAAAATTCCTTTTCACAACTCCTTTTGCTAACTAGTTATCTCGTATTAAAGTAGAAATACCCTAAAAAGATTGTATTTAAAAAGTTAAATACAATCTTTTTGCTGAGTACAACTTTATAAGAACACGAGCCTCATATTTTCAATTCAAATTTTTATTATCTCAGAAACCATAGTAGTTGAGCTATTTTTTCTATCATCAACGAAAAGAGCTCATTGAGTTATATTGTTTAAACATGTTTTTAAAGGCATGAGTACTCAGATTTTTTCCGATTTTGACTTCAAAAATGAGAACAGCTGAGGTTCACTCCAATTTTACCTCTTCTTATAAAAAGATAAAGTGTACTCTGACCACGAAACTTTTTCTAAAATTGTGATACCTATTGATTTGCATTAAAATGTTTTCAAAATAACGAATATTAACAATTGAAGCAAAAAAGTAAAAAAATGATAATCTTTCTTAAAATGTAACTAGCAAAAGAAACTTTAATTTCAAACTAATGAGAAATAACATTTACACATGCAGAGCATTAGGTTTCTGACTGGAATAGATTAAAAATAAACTACCACAGAATTATCGATATAAAAAAAAGCCTTTGAGTTACAGACGTAACTATAAACATTGTTACGTTTGCGTAAGGTAAACATATTTATCTCACTGTCGTCGAAAAAATGATGTAATTACCCTTAACGCCTCTGTTTACGCCGTAAAACGGCTGGGATACAATTCTTCAAATACGACAAAAACTTTCAAAGAGAAATTTCAAAAATATAAAAAATTTATTTATTATACCAGCTAAAAAAATCGTATGACCAGAATTAAAGAATTTTCCTAAATAGCATTGTTAGGCTGATTTCAACTGAACTTCCAACATATAAAACTAATGTTTTGTTACATGACACAAGTGTTCTTTGCACATTTTCACAATTCATAAATATAGTTTTCAAATGATAATCAAATTTATTTCTTTTATCAGTGTGTTTTGCATAGAATTCCAGAAGTCAATTTATACTTATCATGAATCTACGATGTCCGGGAAGGTCAGCCCGATAGCGAAGCCCCCAGAAGATTTGAACTCACAACTCTGCCATTACTCGCAATCGTAAGTTCAACTCCTTAACCATTAAGCCACAGCCGCTAGAGGTTATTTATTACCAGATATCAATTTCTTCATCAATTTTAAATTATTTTAATTTGTTCCGCCAAAAATTTGGAATTTTTACTCACATTCTTTTGTTTTAATAACGGATTTGAAATTCAAATATATTAAAAACTACGCATAGAAATTGGCTCAATTTTTCACAGTACACTTCTGAAATCTTTCATATCAAAGTTTCAATAGGGGTTAGTTTGACCAAAACACATGAGTATATGTCCCTTGAAAAGTTAAAATCCCCAATAATATATCACTAGTACTTAGGTATAGAGGAGAGAATAAAACAATCTAACCTAAAGGACCTAACCTATCAACTATCTCAACTCTCAATTTCTTAAATCTAAATTAAAGTATTTTTCTAAAATTGTCGTCCACAGGATTGAGAACTCAGTTATTTCTAATAGAAAACAGAACTATACATAGAAAATCAACAACAACGACAAAAATGAAATCAAATAAACAAATAGGGATCCACAAACAGCAACCCAAAGTTTTCACATGTTTTTATTGACGTGATACTCTATGTAATCTATATCTAGCCACAACACAACAATTTACTGAAATCGTCTTGTAAACAAACTTCTCAGATTTCAAACAGAAAATAAAATAAACTTGAAGGAGAAAAAAACTTAAGAAAAATATTTACATTTCATTATTATAAAAAAATAACATGTGACTTTGTTTTTAATTTAACCAATCAGATCAATTGAGGTCATTTTTTTAAAAAAAACGTGATAAAGCAAGTTAATTTTGAATAATGTGACAAAATTATGTCAGTAAAGTTTAGTTTTCATTAGGAGCTAAAAATGTTGGCACGAGAAAATACAATTTTTTATATTCGATCACCGGTCTAATCTTTAGCCCTGTTTAAGCTTATACTATGGTATAGTCCTTCAACCAGGCGTTTAAATAAATGCTTTATCATACTTCTTTTATTTTTTTTCCGACTAAACTTACCTTTTAACCTAAGGTGAACCTATTTAACCGTTTTAACCCATTATGAAAGCAATACTAAGTATTGAACTTGTAAGACCGTTTTTTCTTACTTTTTTATGTTACTTTTTCCAATTCAACATATAGCATAACGTAATACGTACTAAGTAATTCACAATATTACAGGGACTAACAGTTATTACAAGATATTACAGATATAAAAATTAGCATGACCTGATATATTTAAAGTCCATGAGAAAGAGTAAAGTGGAAAAGGAAATACGAAACGATGATAAGGAAAATATACTTGAACTTATATGCCTTGATGATTTATGTTTGTCGACAAAATGAAAAAAAGAATGATGAATTGAATTTAACCTATCAAAAACAAATGATTTAAAGTAAAAAGTAAAAACAAAACTTAGCCCTACAATTTGTAATGTTAAAAAGTCCCTAGATTTTGTCAAAATTGACTGATAACAAATATTGAATGTAGAAATGGAATTAAAATGGAATTTAAAACAAGGACTCCAATCATCTTTGGATTTATATTACAAATAAAA